>VWZG01006761.1:219172-251603 GCA_013396735.1 Grallaria varia | reverse complement strand
GGCGGGGAGGGAAGCAAATAAAAATAAGAGTGAAAAAAAACAGACTGAAGCAGATCTCCTCAAACCATGACTATTTAATGAAGCCAAATGATAGTTGTAGAGGTTCCCAGCTGGCAAAGTAATGGCCAGCAAATGCATTATGCCCCAAAGCTTTGAAAGATTCAACAAGAACGTCTCTCCAGACTCATACGCTTGCAGAACCCACCCGCCCTGGGGAGAGCTCTCCGGCTACCAGCGGAGCCGCGGGGCATCCAGCCCCGCACAGCACACACCCGCTCACTGCACATCCCTCCGAGCCCCACACAGCGCTGCCGGCGCTCCGGATCGCTGCCAGGGGAGGGAAGGAGAGGGCGCAGCCCCCGAACCGAGGACCGGCGCTGTTACCAGAGAGCCCGGGAGCGGGAAGGGCCGGGCAGTGCGGGCTCCGTCCCTGCACCGCCGCCTCCCCTCCCTCCCTCCCTCCGCTGCAAGAGGGAACGCCGGGCCCGCATCCTACTGCGACTCGCCCCCCGCCCCACCGCGAGGAGACGGAGAGGGGGAAGCGGGGAGCGGGAGAAGGGAGATTTTTCCGTGCGTGCCTTTGCATGGGAGGCGGCTCCGCGCCGGCGAGCTTCCCTCTGGGCAGCCCCTGCGCCCTTGACATGACAGCGGCGATCTGCCTCCTCTCCTCCTCGCTCAGCTGGCTCAGGTCCGCCTCCACCCCGGCCGGCACCAGGCGCTGCAAGGGGGCCGCGGGGCCGCCGCCATCCCCGGCCGCCGCCGCCGCCCCTTCGGGGAAGGCGCCCATGCCTTCGCCCCCTTCCAGGCTCGCCTCGTTGCCCATGGCGGCCGCGGCTCCGCGATCGCCGCCTCTGCGCTGGGGCGCGTTCCGCGCTGTGGGGTGGCCGCAGCCGCGCTGCCCCGCGGGCGCTCAGGGCTCCGCCGCCGCCACCNGCCCCCCAGACCCGCCTTTAAAGGCGCCGCCGCCCCGAGCGCCCCCCGGACACGGCGGGGTCTGCTGCCCGCCCGCCCGGACCGCCTCCCCCCCGCCTTCCCCGGGCGAGCGGGGCTCCGCCAGGCTTTGGCTGCTCGCTCGCCCAAGGCACGAAGCGAGAAGACACACCTGGGCACACCCACAGCCGGCGAGGCCCTGAGTTCTGAACGTCCCCGCGGATGGAGGTTTCACAGCCTCTCGGGGCCCCCGTCCCCGTGATGAGCGGATCCAGCGTGTCGGTGTCATCCCAGGACCGCGGGGCCGCAAACTGGGCACGGCTCTCCTGACGCGGTTTCACAGCTGCTGAATGTGTTGAGGAGAACCACCTTCTCTAACCTGCTGGCCGCAGTTGAGGTAGCAGAGGTCAGTCTGCCATTGGCGTTCGTCATCACAACAGCCTGCTGCTGGAGTGTGTTTCACCTGGGCTTTTCCTGCAGAGCTGCTTTCGGGGCCAGCCTGTCCTGGAGCATGGAGTTACTCCTTCCCTGGCACAGGACTCTACACTTGCTGTTATTCAACTTAATGAGGTTCCTGCCAGCCCATCGTCCCACCTGTCAGGTGCCCTGCAAGCAGCAGCCCTACCCTTCAGTGTGTCTACTGTTCTCCGAGCTGCCATCATGCACAGACTTGCTGAGGGTGCATTCCGTGCCTCTGCACACATCATCAGCAGAGACAGTGCGTGTCAGAAGGATACAAATAGTAACATGCTGCCAGTTGGACATGAAACAAGTAACCACCACCCGTGAGCCTGATGGTTCAGTCTATTTTTCATCCACTGTACAGGTCTTACTAATTTGAGTATAAGGATATTATAGTCGATCGTGCTGAAAGCCTGATGGAGTGATTTGCCTGGGGTTAAACACATGCTGTCTATTTTAATAACCTTCCTGTCCTTTGTCTGCTTTCCAGGAGGACTTGCTCCATAACTTTCCCAGGAAGGATACTAGCCATATTAGCCCTACTGCCTGGTAGTTCTCTTGCAGGTGTCCTTTTGGAAGATGTATGCAGCGCTTGCTTTTTTTCTGGTTGTCAGGGGACTTTCCCAATGAGCTTTTGAAGATGACTGAGTGACTTTGCAACACATCAGCCAACTCCCTCAGCATCCTTTGATCTATCCCATCCAGTGCCATAAGCTTCTGCACATCAAGCTGGTTCGAGTACTCTCTAAGTCTGTCTTACTGTGCTGTAGCTCATGTTTTCACTCCCATGTACTCTGATGCTTGCCTTAGGGACCTGGGAAACTAGAGGACAAACCAAATCCAGTAAAGTCATGGCAAAGAGCCACAAAGTACCTCAACCTTTCTATATCTTTGCCACTAGTCTTCCTGCCTCATTGATCAGGGCCAAATTTTTACCAAATCCTTCCTAGAGGTCTTACTGAATTGTGTTGTGTCTGTATTTTTCATATTCCAAACTGTTTGTTAAACAACTAAATCTTCACAAATGTCAGTTGTTTTAGCTATAAGAATGATGACATTTGGTGCTCCTGCTTGCCTCCTTCTTTAACACCATTACTACTTTTCTCCAGACACAGCTGTATGCAGATGAGCTCCCAAAATGACCTACATAAGGTTGCTGTGAAAATATTTATAGTACTCTTGTATTGTAGCAATCAGAGATAATTTTTCCAGTACTGGTTCACAGCAAATGATGAAACTAGTAGCAGTTGGGGGCTTTCTACTTTTCTCTCAAGTGACTGTAAGTTACACATCAAAAGAACAGCTTGGCAGAGAACGATAAAGCACACAGGAAAAATTCTCCAAGTGAAACATCATGACATGAGTGTAAGTGGCTACCTCTTCACATGGTGTCCTAGAGGTAAAGACATCAGAAAAGCCTGTGGAAGAGGCAACACACAACACAGTCACACCTGAACAAGGGTGGATCGACTTGGCATGTGAAGAAAAGACACAGATTTCAGTTAAGGGTTTTGTAGGGAGGCAAATACACATTTCTTCAGCACAAGTGAACATCATGCACTTAGTTATGAATAAATGTGCAAAGCGCAGTTGCATGGAAAAAGGCAAGTGCAAAACAACGATGGGGCAAGGGATTTAATCAGTGAAAACATTTGGTTTTCTGATACATACTACTGTGAGCATTCATAATGCTCTTAAATATACACAATACTCCAATGTTTTGTGAAGGGTGGTGTTCCTGTCCTTCAGCTGGATAGTCTGAAAATTTTTTAAATTTCAAAATGAAATTTTTCTAAACAAACAAAAGTGCTTCTTTATTCAAAGCCATATAAGTAACTAGAGCTTTTGACTCGGATCTAGAAGTTGTCATATGTTTAAAATCAAATGGCATATGTCAGATACAGATGCAGACAAAACAAGTGAGATCAAAACACAATAAGTTCACTCAATAAAACAATTACACTTGGGGAAATAGTAGTTCTGCTAGCACTTACTTTTCAAAAGTATATACTCTGTTACTATTTGACTGTTAGCATGTCCTGAGATAGAACATAGGAGGAGAGAGATATATAATGCCTAAGGAAGCCCACATGGAGGGGAAGGATGACAAAGCCCTTTGGTGGGAAGTTCATTATTGGCTTCACTGGAGCAAAGGATGTCACCTTAAAAATTATTACAATTTCAAATATCTTAGGGATTTTTGTGGAAACTTCATCTTTCCACAGTTCTGTGACATTTACCTCACAAAACAGCATGAAGGTAGTAGTCATCTATTCCAGAAGTCCCCCTGCAGACCTGTTTTCCTTACATCCTTTCATTTCCACATGTTTCTCCCTATATACTTCACAATTTGTCCAAAAGGGACAAGATCTGTCTCATTTTGGTGTTACTGATGAAACCTACAAACTAATGAGGCACAATATTCTGTTGTAGTGAGGAAAGAAGAGTTATCAGATGAATCAGCCTATTTCTCAAAAGTCTTAATATCTAACTTGCAAGAAACAGCTTGGTGGTGTCAGGATAAAAACCTCTATTAAAAAAAAAAGCTTAATCTCTAGCACTGAAAAATATGATTAAAACCTTTTCAGAGATAAAATGGTCTTTTGAAAATTGCATGCAAATTAGATCTGTTTCTGTAAATTTAGAGGCAGAGATACAGAAGCAGGTTGCCTTCCCTTTGATACTAGGTAATATAAAAAGGATAACCTTGAACAGAGGCAAATCCATCTACCCTTTGAGGACCCGCTCACAGCTTTTGTAGGATTTTTGTTATATCCAAAATAGATTGACACAATCCACAAACATTGTTATATTTTACCCTGAGTCCATGAATGACATTTTTATCCCTGCAAAACAAAGGCACAGTATATTCAAAGTGATGTAACTTCATTCAGACTAAAGACTGTGCTATATGAGTAGTGCAGTCTTTTCATCTGGGCCCAACCAGTTTGGTATGCAAACTAGATGCATCAGATCTCCAAAGGAGCCAGTCTAAGTCAGAGCTGAATATGCAGAAGCACAAGGATGCTAGTTCATCTTTTGCTGGTGCTGAATCTGATCTGGGGCAAAGGAATCTCAGTTAAGTGTTATCTGCAACACTAAAGTGAGTGCTTGAAGTTAATTTACTGATTAACAACACTGAAGAGATCCAATCTTCTCATCAGTAGGCTACTTACTATAGATGTGCTCTTTACATTTTGAGAAAAAGCCATTTAACGCATAGAATTTGGAGAAGTAATGCTAAGATCATCAGAAGAAAGGAATAAGAGGTCAGTAACACCTTGGCATGAGCTGGCAAAAAGGGAGAGAAAGGAAAACTTTCATAACTTACTAATATACCTGGCATTATGGCCAGATAAAAGTGAAGGAGGAAGAAGGCATGTTAATCATTAACGATTAGCAAAAACTGTACCAATCAGTACCACAAAGAAAGATAAAGAGGAGCTAGAATTTGCATAAACATATTTATAAAGCTTTAGACATTAATATTTATTAATATTTATATTCTAACTGGTACAAATACCTAGCTGAATGTTACAGTGCCCCTATCACATTTATCCACTCCATTTCAGAGATACAGAGACTGTGGAAGGTGCTTTGAGTTTAAAAGACATGGCTAGATGCATGCAACAGTTCAGTCCATCTGTTATACAGGATGAGCAATGCCTCTACATGATAGCTCTTTCCAGTGAGGCTTTTTCTCTTACAAGTACTAATTCTGTATCAAAACTGCTCTTTTCTACAGACCAACCAAAATTTGGTAAATACTCCACAGGAAACGTTCTTCAAGACCATGATGATTCTTCAGTCTCACCTGATTTACTCATCACCAAAACAACCAGTACAGAATGATAACTAGGTACCTTGCAAAACATTGTTTATTGCTGTTCAATTCAAATACATGTAATTCTTCTCTCTCTACATACAATTTTCTTTGTACATGCTAGTTGAGAAAACATTGGAATAAGAAGCTAGTCTGTTGCAAAAATCCTGCAAAACCCTACCTACTTTAGGAAAAAACCACATACACAACTCATAACTGAATATAGCATAAAAACTCCCAGGTAGGATAAAACACCCTGGGCAGAATTGTTTGCAGTATTCTAAAGTTCCTGCAAGTCTGTGGGTTTGGAAATTGTATTCATTCTAATACAATAACAATAATGTTACAGCATCCTATTTCTAATTAAACAAATCATTTTGGAATAGACTCTGCAGTTATACCTGCCTCATTATCATCAGTCTAAGTGGAACAGGATTAGTATATGCACTTTACCCTACTGGGTAACCAGTGCATAGACACCTGGCTAAATTCTCTTAGCAATCTCATAACCAGATTTGCTTACTTAAACAAAGCAAGGTTTGCCAACTGCCTACAGTACAACAATGCTGATGTGCTCACAATATGGACCACTACAGTATAGAACAGTCACAATGTTAAAAATCTTATGCTTATTTGCAATCATTGTTTCTATTACACAAACAGTGATTTGCATTTTAAGCTGAAGAATGGGATAAAATAGCAATTAATCTCAAAGGCTGTATCCTAAACAACCTGCAACAACAGTAATATTGTATTGTATGTCCTGTTGTTCTCCAATTCTTTTCTCTAATATGAGTTCATCCACCTGCAGCAGTTGAGTCCAACTAATAGTAGTACAGACATCATCACAAAGAGTTTCATTTTCACTTGTTTATATGGTGAAACATGGGTGGGATTATTACAGTTCAAGAGCAAACCCAGACAATTAGGGAGAACCTCAAGAAATATTTGAGCTCTCATTAGCATCACATTCTGATAAATCACATTAGAATAAAGTAACTTCAGTTTATTCAGTTAGGTTTGCACCAATAAAGATAACAGTGAGACTCTCAGGATCTTTCTCTTAGGATTGTAATTGGTAAGATAAGAGTGAAAGTTGTACTTCCCCTAGTAGGTATCTCTTTCATGCTAAGAATGCAGTAGGAAAAACATAGGCTAAACTTCAAGAAAACTTCATAGCCTGAGCAGAAGAAAGTCTCGCTAATGAAGTACATATTTAGATTATATGTTCAAGTCCTGCCTGTGCCACTGAGAACAGGCTTTCGCTTTAAACACAGTATAATTTTTCCTCCTAAATTAATTGAGGGGTGGGACGGGTAGAGCAAGAGGGGAGTGGATACTAAGATTCATTAGGGCTATCAAAAATAACTCTTGTATTACATGGCTCTTACTTAAAATAGGATTCCTGAGATGAAACCTTCCTTACTTTAAGTAACATATGTAAGTAAATATTGTCCAACTCTACCATTTACAAGGATAAGACATTAAAGTTAAGCACTTGAGTCCTTCTTTTGGAGCTTACATGTGGAATGGTAACGGGGATGCAGAGCACACAGTTCCAGTGGGTACTGCCCATTGCTTACCATGTATTGATGTGTTTACCATGCTTACCATGTGTGATGTGTTGTAGACTATGCTAAATACACGGTAACTAGGTTTTCCGGCATAAGCTACCAACTGTCTCTGTGACGGAACTAAAGAGTAAAAAATTAAAAGTTTATCTTTGATCTATTGTCCTTAGAATGGGCTCTGGGTATTGCTCATTTCAGGTAAAGTAAACAACAGTCTTTATCCCAGAAAGTCTATCTATTCAGGACTAAGAAAATTTACATTTCTCTTCAGATGTGTACTTAGAGGCTTTACACTCTTGACACTAGAAATAGATACTAGCTCATAAAGGCACAAAAACAGTGATATATCCCAAAGGCCTTGATTTTCATTTTAGTCCAAAAACAATCCTGGAACAGGTGGGAAGTAACCTCCAGAGTTCACCTGGACCAACCACTCTCTCAAAACAAAGCTCACATAAATAAGGTTCCTCAGAGAAACTTTCAGTCAAAATGAGTATTTTCAAGCATAGAGATTTCAGTCTCTCTGGGTAACCTTATGTCTAATCAGAATTTCTTTTGTTGCAACTTGACTCAATTACCTCTTGTTGTTTCACTATGCACCTTGGGGAGGAGTAAGACTCTATCTTCTCCATCTCCTCCTCCTAGGAACTTGAAGATGGTGATAGGATTCATCATGAGCCTTCTCGTCATAAGGCTGAACAAACCTCTCTCTCAGCCCCTACTCAGAGGATTACTGGTCTGATTTCCTAACAGTCTGGGCAACCTTTCAGTGGACTTATTCCAGTTTGTCAATCTCTTTGTTATGCTGAGGAACCCAAACCTGCCCACAACACTCCATATGTAATATTACAAATGCTGAATAGAAAGGAATAATCAGTTCCATTAATTTCTTGGCAATGATACAGCCCAATATACTGTTGACTATCTGAAATGCAAGGCTTTGCACAAATCCTTCCTGAATGCCATGAGATGCATGTTGACCCTTTCCTGTGGCCTGTCTAGGTCTCCAGCCGCACCATAAAGCACGCTGATTTCCTCTGCCAGTTTGGTATCATGCACAAATTTGATGGGAGTCCATTCTTTCTCCTTCTCCAGATCATTAATAAAGACATTAAACAACTTAAGCCCCAGAAGAACTTCACCTGATCTGACCCTTCAGACAGATTTTCATCAATTTAATGTTTCACCCATCTAAACTGCAAAGTAAGGATTCATAGGAGATCAGACTGGAAGACTGCTAAAATCAAGATTGAAGAGGTCTGTTACTGTTCTCCCCTCATACACAGACTTAGGAGGGTTTTTTTTTTTTATTATAAAAGGCAATCTAATTGGCCCAAGTATAATCTATATGTTGTACATCTATACAGGATATTTTCATTTACCACCATCTCCTTCATTTGTCCAGAAGTGGTTTATAAGAGGGCTCTCTCCATGATTTTTCCAGGAACACACATGAGATTTGTTCACTGGTATAATTTTTGGCCCTTGCTGAAGGTGGTTGTAGCATTTTCCTTTTCCAAGTCATCAGGGAACTCCCCCAATTTCCACAACATTTCAAGGACTTCTGACAGTGACCTCATATGATATTGGCCAAATCTCTCAGTACTCATGGATGCATCCCTTATAGTTAGTTCCATGGATCTGTATGTATTGAGATTACTCAGATCACTGACTTTTTCCTCTTCCACTATTTGACCTACCTAACACCATCTGTACCTACCCAAGCAATGTTTCTAAATTCTTCCTTAGCCTGCTCTCACTTCTACTTCTATAAATGTTCTTTTTGCAGTGGACTCCAGCCAGGTCCTTGTTTAACCAAGACAGACTCCTGATATATATAATAATTTTTGTGAGCACTAGGATGGATCATTCTTTTTTTTTGGCGGAGACTATCCTTAAAGATCTGCTAACTTTCATGAGCTCCTTTGCCCTTCAGTACTGCTTCCCACCGGATCATACTTCCCAGTTCTCTGCATAAGCTGAAGTCTACATTCCTGAAATTTTGAATCTCTATTCTGTTGCTTGCCTTCCTCAGTCCCCTCAGGATTTTGAGCTCTGCAATTTCATGGTCATTGACCAAGCCTGCTGTCATTGATTGTCACATTCCCTATAAGCTCTTCATGTCCAGAAGAACACCACCTTGCTTGTCATCTACAAGATTTGTATTAGGAATTTATACATGACAACCTCCAGATGTTTCTGAGTTTTTATGTGTCTTGCTGTAGTGCCCTTTTTTCAGGTGTCAGGGAGGTTTAAGTACCCTATGAGAGGCAGAGTCTCTAATACACAGACCTTGGTCAAGTGTTTAAGGAAGGCTGTCCACTTCGCCCACATTTGGAGTGTCTGTCACACATTTCTGCCACAATGTCACATTTACTGACCTCTCCCCTGATCCTGATGTGAAAGCTCAACTACAGTTACCCCTACTACAGAAGATCCTCCCACATTAAAGGTGTGCATCTGCACCAATCCCCTTTCTCTTCATGCTAGTCTTTCATAAAGGCATTCAGCAGGCATGTGATTGGACCCAACTAAATCTCAGACATTCCTGAGATCTCATGACATAATCATCTACTTCTGCCCAAGCCTTTCCTCTTCTCCAGAAGGATTGAGAATAAAACCTGGGCTCCCATGATGTTCATCCTTGCTTCCAGAGCCCTCTAGTCATGCTTGCTAGCCTGAGGGTCTTCCTTGGCAGTGTCATTGGTGCCCGTATCGATGAGCACCCAGTGGAGTGCATAATATCTTTCTGTCAGTTATCCTAGTTCTAATATCACACAGGACATCATACGTAGTATCTAGTTCTTTAGAATATAACCTACCATTAGTTATACAATACTTATCACTGCCATGTGCAGTTTCATTAGACTCTTACAACTTGTGCAGCAATACATTTGCACATGAAATCTCCATTTCAGAAAGAGAGCTTCCCTTATTAATCATCCAATGACTTCACAAAAGAAAGCAGTATTTTACAAATTGATTGGCTACATGCCAAAGAGTTTTACTATAATGAAAGAAACAACTATGAAACTCGGTATAGTCCCAAACCCCCATGTTTACTATACTCACTACACTTTTATAACTCTTACAGTACTATTATCTTTAAATAATTAATCATGTTACAGTGGCTTGTATCATCAGGTGGTGTGGCAGTCCCTTTTTCCTCACCAAGTTATTAAACCTAAAAGGTGATCCATAATTTAAGAAATCAAGTCTATTTGTTGTTAAAGAAATTTTTTATACCTGTAGGTAGCTTCTAGTGATTACCTGTATACCATTGTGTAGGAGGCTTTCCTAAATATTATATGGGAATAGTTACACATCTTACTCTAACAGTGGTAATTAATGGTTTTACGAATTTTAAAACACACAATCTTTAGTGGGAAGGTCCATGAAATTATGTCATGATTTTCTGTGATTTGCAATTCACAAATTCATTTACTGGCTGTGTCTTTACTAAGGAAGTAATTGAGAGTGTGTGTGTGTGTGTGTGGGGGTGTGTGTGTGTGTGTGTGTGCGTGCGTGCGTGCGTGCGTGCGTGTGTGTGTGTGTGCGCGCGTGTGTCTACTGATGACACATTCTTGGCTTTGCTCTTGGATGGACTTCAAACAGGGAAGCACAGCAGCTTTAGCACCAGTGGAGTGTGAGGAAAACTCCCTTGGGACCTGAGGTTCATTTCTCTTAAGTTTTTGTGCTCTATAAATAAGCATTCAGATTTTCAGAGACCTTCACTTTCACACTAAGTAATTGGATTCCAGGGTAAGATTTAACTAAATTAGGATGTCTATGTTTAAGGACCCACAGACAAACTCTACATATGAGCTGAGTGTTCAGACTCCCATTGTAGCTGGATGACAGCCAGTCCATAAATCATAAAGAGGGAGTCAGGTGAACAACAGGTGGGATGCAGTTGCATAAACAGGTTATATCTACTTAAGGCTTCAGCTGCCAGTGCAGAGAGGGAGATCTTTCATAAGATCTGTAATTTATTTTATAAATTCTCAGTCCTACCTGCCAGCCCTATCATAAGGCACATTAAACGGTATTGCATACCTACCTGTGGGCACATAAGGGAACAGTGTATACCTCATAAAATTAGTCAGCTTTTAAGGAAACTAACCAGCTTGCTTTAAATTTAGATGTCCCCGTGTCTTCAGCTGAATCTCGGTGTCTTCTTGAAAGGTAAAGTTTATAAGCCTTTCTTATAAGTGCTCTCTTCCCTAACAGTACAAGCCCTGGCTGACACATCCAGTGCAAATAACACCTGCAGTTAAGATCAAGAACATATTCTAAGCCTCACAGAAAAGTCTTTGTAACAGTTTAAGGCATGAAGGAAAAGGATTATAGGAACTGTTTCAAATGCTATTTCTGAAAAATGATCAAGCCACTCTTGTGCCTGGTAGCAGAAGCATGTTTTTACAGGAGCATTTGCAGAATGACAGAACGATTGACTGGCTGAGGTTGTATGGAACTTCTGGACCATCTCGTTCAAGTCCCCTGCTGATGCAGGGCCACCTAGAGCTCATTGCCCAGGAACATGGCCAGGCAGCTTTTGAATACCTCTAAGGATGGAGACTTCTCTGCATTCTCTAATTCATTGGAACACCATTAAAAAAACCTTTTGCAATAATATAGCACCCAAGTTACAAGCATGCCTGTGATCTAATTCAGCTACAGGGTTGTCCAAAGTAGTAACCACAACAGAATACAGTCACTTCAGAGATTAAATTATAAAACAGCAGCAAACACACTATGAAAAAATATCCAGCTCATTTCTCTAATCAGTTTACTGTTAAGTAAAGAGGAGTATGTAGCTAAAAAAACCCCTAACTCATAAAGAATTTTAAATTACTGCTGTAAACTCATCCAATTTAAAATAAACCTCACCCATTTGAGCCTGGCTGATTTTTTTTTTCTATTGCATCCACTGATCTGAGAATCTCAGATTAGCTCTCACCAGTGGAAAGCGAATTTCCACTTTAACAGAACTCACTCGTGTAGCACAGGGATACTTAGAGTTGTAGAAGGTTTCGTGGAGTTTCGTAACAGTTCCTGAAGTCTTTTGGACTAATTCCCACAAAGAAGTTCTGAGGATATGAAAACAGATGAATCTACAATTTCAGGTAAAACAAGCAAATATTCCCTCCCACACAGATCCTCTCCCCACTTTGATCTCATCCTTCCTCCTCCCCTGCCCTGGAGTATCTTCAAGTCATCATTTTGTCTATCTATAATTCCCTCAACACCCGTACTACATTTACAAAAATAAAAGTAAAAGTAATCATCTCTAACTCAGAAGGCACACAAAGAAGAGAATCAAAGAGCAGCTCAGCATTCCCCCCGGGTTCTGATGGGAGAGGTGGGGCGACCTAACTGAGTTCCCAACTTTGCCCATTAACACAGCAACTTTGATAGTCTTATGACTGTAGAGAAGACAAAAACATGTTATTATGGAAGAATACTGGGCCACAGACATCTTCGGCCTCAACAGAGTGTGACTGTAGCCCTGGGAAAACTGCAGAAAACACCTCCTGCGTCCTTGGGCCAGGCCTGGGAAAGCAGAAGGAGTTGAAGAAAACAACCAAGAATAACAAGAGTGTGTTTTGAGACTTTCCAGCATGAGGAGAGGTGAAGTCCACCTATCAGAGGATGGACTAAGACTGATGGACAAGAACACCTAGCCAATGATGGGTTGCAGAGACACATATCGACAGTAGTAGAATAATATAAAAGTTTAGGTGTGTGTGAATAAAGGGTCTTTGCCTTTTGCTTTTACTTTTCCTGACGAAGTCTGTCTGTGTGTGTTTTTTTGACCGTCGCTAAGATTGCAACATGTTATTATTAAAATAATGGATTTATGCAAAGATTAAGAGGAAATATGCACTTACATCTTTATGCTGAATAAATTGATGTTCTCTCTTTTCCTTCATACTCTTTCTGTCAACCTAGAAAAGTGACTTTTAAATCTAAGATTCATCTTTTTAAAATATGTTCTAAATGATTTTTAAGCCTTTCACTAAGATACTTTCTGAGTTTGCCTGCAGCAAAAACTTAATGAAAGAAGTGGTCTATATTCAAATGTTTTCCTCCGTGTTAAAGAGGTAACTCTCTCCCAATTTCATTTACATACCAAATTTTCACAGATAAATTCTAGTACAGTGATGTTTGATATTAACTATGCATCCTGGACCTAAAAATTCACAAAATAAAATAAAATTAAGAAAACTTACAACAGAGCCAGAATTTCAAATTCTTAAAGATATCTCCTTCCAGAAATAATTCCTGAGCAATTAATCAAAACTCTTCAAAGACCAAGTTTTAACAACTGCCTGTAGTCCCAGGTTTGAACTTATAGCTATTTCTGTATCTTCTTATCTTTCTATGATCCTGACTCAGTTTCTCCCTAAGGACTAGCTCCATTTTTTATTTTTATGTTATTTTTTCATATCCCTTTCCATTTAAGTCCTTTCCTAACTCCTCAGCAGAAGTTCCTGACTCACTTACTTGCCTTTGATAAAGCTATGAAGTGTTGAATTATTCAGCTGATAAAAATGTTTTCTCTGCTACCATGAGGATCACACAAACCCAAGAGGACTACCACCTTGCCTTGTTGGTTGCATTTTTGCCCTAATCTGCCTAGAACATCAGCTGAGCAGTTACTTACGCTCATCTTCAAATTTCCTATAGACACCATGGAAAACCATAGGAAGCTTGAGCAGAAAAAAAAAGAAGGGAGGTAAAAAAGATATTTATACACAAAAACCTAATTGCTAAAAATCAGCGTTTTTGGACAAACCACTGGAGACATAAGTATAGAATTTCCCTAACTGGGTCAACAGGTTTAGATATAACCTTGAAATAAGAGTTTCAAAGGCCATCTCAATTTAAACACCCACTGTTGTCACTTGACTTCTATTGATTTGTATTTAAGAACTCTCATTTTTTATTAACATTTAAGAAAATTTTCTGTAAATTAATTATAAAGATTCTGAAGCTTTGTGTCTTTAATAAATTTTAATCAGAACTGTATTTATGATTCACATTTACTACTTGATGAATTAATAAAAGGCAAAAGAAATACCTCTTCAGATATTTTCAAGAATCTAGAAATTTCTAGAATTACTAAATATTTTCAGCTATGAGGCTCACAATGCTTTCTAGAAAGATTAAAATACCTTACTTGACACTATTTTTAAGACCATCTATCCTACATACCTGCAAGTTTAGCAATGCAAAAAAGTAGCTTTTAACAATATGACTAATTGGATCGTCCCCTACTATGTGTGCTTGTAGAGAATATTATACAACAGTTAAGATTGCAACAGTAGGATTAAAGTAATTATTTTCTTCAGTTTTTGCTCCCATCTTAGAGAATTGTTCTTTCTTTCCCTTTGCCCTTCCCCAAGCAAACATCTGAACACAGCTCTCTCTGTAGTGTGAAGTTACTGTTTAACTGTTTGTTTATAGATAGTATTCCGATGATCTAAAGCCCCTCCCAGAAATGCTGATACCACTGTTGGAGGGCACAGCCAGAAAACAGTAATCCACACAAGAAACAGAAATTTTAGCGTAACCCAAACAATTATGTATACATCTTGAAAATCCTAAAAAAATAATCTAGATTATTTCTTCCATTGAGACAACCAAGAAAGCCACACAAGTGGTGTAAAATTAGAATTTATTATCTCCTATTAAGATATTTTATAAAACAATTAACTATGATAACAGATTATGTTATATAACATGACATTACCCTTTAATATATTAAATGATTCAATGAAAATAAAAAGGTATTTGTGTTGCCTATCTGTTTTCTAGTATGTGATTTTTATGCATCTATACAGGCTTTTGGTATTTTTCAAGGAATAAGCAACTCCTAAGAATAGTCGAATTTTTTCCTCTTTGCTAGAAGTATCTTTCTTGGCCATAATTCAAATAAAGTTGAGATCAAGAATACTATCACTCAAGAATTCCACCAAGGAAACGTAATATGAAAAGGGAGTTAATTGCTGCTGGTAACTATTCAGCCCCTGAGTTTCTTTTCATTTTTTTCTTTCTAAAAAACTGTAGCTGGTACTTACATTCACAATTTAATGTGGAAAAGGTTCTCAACATGAGAAGTTATAACTAATAGAAGAGTTGCTTACCTTAAACTTCAGCTTTCCTCGCAATCTTGATTCCTTTTCTCTTGTTTTGATATCCAGTGGCTCCAGATAGCAGTAGAATGAGAATTGCCTGTGTCCCTGGGCATGTCCAGAGCAAAGAGGTTAGTCTGTGATATATTAGTCTCTCTAATCTCTTCCTATCCTCCTTGGCGCAACTGAGTATTTTGTGTAGCCCTTAATACTGAACACAGACTGCAAAATCAGTGATTCCAACTCAATGTAGCAGGAGAGTAATTTGATTCCACATGCTGTTTTATAACATAACCATCTTATATAATGTTTGGCCTATTCAAGATCTATTTTTCAAAGGAAACCATTATTTTCAGGGCAGGAATACATCAGTGTTATACCTTACTTTATTATGTAATGTTTCAAACAGTCCCTTTTTTTAATTTAGAAAACTGTCAGTAATATAATCAATGCAGTTACAAGCAACATGTGAATAAAAAAGATAGACAGCATAGCTGGCCCTGATCCAAAAACCATTTTCCACGTGCCCTAGTCTCTCACACACAAACCCGACTCTGGACAGCTGCCAGTGCAAACTTACCTTTCCTCTCTGAGCTGGGGTCTAACACTCCCTTATAACTGATAATAACCATTCCTCAAGCAAACTAAGGGAAAAGGTGGGACTTTTCACTTAGTTAGCAACATATTTATGTGAACTCTTTTTTATCAGTGTAATATTTTATGAAAAATATTTTTTTAATTTATTGAAGAGAAAAGAATTTTAATGGCTATACAGCTGGCAAAATCTGTTTGTTTTATTACGTGCCAAATTCTGCAAACACTTAACTGCATGGAAATTTTTAATATTCAGACTGTAATATTTTTTATCCACATCATTTTTTTCCCCTCAATTCTCAGTTGGTAGAATTGAAAAAAACAAACCCAAAGCATAGCTGGAATGAGCTGACCTAGCATGATTTCTGCCAATAGATAAAAGCAGGTTACATCACATGAGGATTATAGATTAAGATTACTTTGCTGGTTCTGTGAATGTCTATGAGGAGTTCTTTTTTTTTTTTTTTTAACTGTAATTTGGGTGGATTTATTCTGCTTTCTTTCACATAAATAGTTTGGTCTGTGTTACATTTAAGTGGAATAAAACTTAGCATGACTGGTGTTTGTTTATTTCTACCAGCTGCCCTCATACACATCCGTAACAGGCATTACATATTCTAGGTGGGTTTTAAGAAGCTCCTTTTGACAGAAAAAATGTTGGAATGAAAGTCCCCAAGATAAGATTGAAATGAGGTAGTTTCTGTTTCCACTGTGACACAAAACTGTCCACATGACCAGTACCTAATCCTTTAGAGTCAGGTATCCTATTGCTGAAATACCTTTAAAGTCTCACCCTGCTTTATATTATGCTTAGATATACCCATATATATGTATACCTGTAGAAAACAAAAACTCACACTACACACATGCAAGCAAATTAACCATTAATATGTAAAAAACATTTAAATATTGTGAAAATTGTTGTAGCACTTCCTCTGATCTCATAATCACATAGTTGAGGCTTATCTTGGACTACTATGATGCAAAGATACATATTTTTGGGTTGCTTTAACTCCTATAATGACCTTTCAATGTATTCCACAGCTGCATGAAAAATAAGTTATGCTAAAGTTTATATATATTGGGCAAGAGAAATGTCCTTGCTCTCTGCAAGCAAAAGCTTTTCCAAGTGATTCACCCTGCATTNGAATAAAACTTAGCATGACTGGTGTTTGTTTATTTCTACCAGCTGCCCTCATACACATCCGTAACAGGCATTACATATTCTAGGTGGGTTTTAAGAAGCTCCTTTTGACAGAAAAAATGTTGGAATGAAAGTCCCCAAGATAAGATTGAAATGAGGTAGTTTCTGTTTCCACTGTGACACAAAACTGTCCACATGACCAGTACCTAATCCTTTAGAGTCAGGTATCCTATTGCTGAAATACCTTTAAAGTCTCACCCTGCTTTATATTATGCTTAGATATACCCATATATATGTATACCTGTAGAAAACAAAAACTCACACTACACACATGCAAGCAAATTAACCATTAATATGTAAAAAACATTTAAATATTGTGAAAATTGTTGTAGCACTTCCTCTGATCTCATAATCACATAGTTGAGGCTTATCTTGGACTACTATGATGCAAAGATACATATTTTTGGGTTGCTTTAACTCCTATAATGACCTTTCAATGTATTCCACAGCTGCATGAAAAATAAGTTATGCTAAAGTTTATATATATTGGGCAAGGGAAATGTCCTTGCTCTCTGCAAGCAAAAGTTTTTCCAAGTGATTTACCCTGCATTCATTAGCAATGTCATGTCTTAACACAGTTCAGCAGCTGAGTAATAGTTTGAAGAAAGTTTCTGATCATCCATCATTATTCATGCCAGGTAATTGATTAGTTGTCTCCTCCGACTGAAGCTATCAGCTTTGGATTGGAATGCTGAAACTTTGTGTGACATGTTTTGCCCTCAACAGTCTGCTGGGCAGTTTATGAGGTTAATGTTGAAACTAGTAGCTTCAAATTGGTTTTCAGAATCTGCTGATTGCCTGTCTCTGGAGTTTGTAGAAGGGCTTTTATGCATTTTCCGTGACTCAGGTCTGGATCAATACTCCAGTTCACTGGAAGGGAAATTGCTGCCACCTCGACATGTTCGAATTCACTATGAAGTCTGCCACACTTTGCAGAGTCAATGCTATTTTCTTCAAGTCTCTATCTTCACTGCAATGGTTGTAAGAGACCACTAAGATAACTAACTATAGATAACCCAAACTATGAAATCAAGAACTGCAAAATTAAGTTTCTGTCTTCAGAACTTTTGTTTATAAATTTCATTTCCCATGTGCTTCTACTGTACATGAACAACAGAAATCATGTTAAATTTGTCAACACAACACATCCAGTATCTTCAAACAATTGAAGACTTTGTGAGCAAAAGTGGTTCAGAATATCCTTACAGTCTACGTAAGATTCTGCAAGAATTTTAACTTCAAAATTAACATACTTTTTCGTTAAACATAGCAGAGAGCAGGTCTCAACAGAAAATACTGAATTCTGTTACTCTGAAGTTTATTGTGACACAGAGTAAGTTGTACACAGAGCTGTATCCTCACTGTATGCTTTTCAGACTACTTCCATCAGTTTTAAAAGGCCAGCCTCTTACCCAGCACCTTATGGACCCTTATTTTCCTTAAACAATGTGTTTTAAAGGAATTGCTTAGTTTCCTTTCGATGTCATACACACCTGTGTGGAGTGGCCATGCCAAGGCAATGGCCATAAAGCTTTAGGTGCCTCTATGAGGACAGGCTGAGGTTGTCCCTCGCTGGATATGGCTGGTCCCAGCCAGTCCCAGCCAGCCCGGTGGCCCCATCAGGCACAGCCCAGCTTCTGGACCAAGATGGAGGACCCTTGGGGAAAACTTGCTTAACAAAGGGCGGAAAGCCCACACAGGCAGAGGAGGAGCGAACAACCAAAGTGCAAAAAGATCAGGAGTCAGATGCTCCAGCCATCAGGGCAGGTCTTCCTGGCAGCCCAGGGACATCCACACTGCAGCCCATGGAGGCCCCAGTGAATAGTCCCTGAAAGCACTGCCACCCATGAGAAGGGCCTGCACCAGAGGAGGCTCCTGCCAAGAACGCAGCTGGTGCTGTCCTATCTCCTGCCACACTGGGGCAAGTTTTCTCTGAAGGACCACAACCTGCGGAGAAGACCCAGGCTGGAGTGAGGGAAAGTGTGAGGAGGAAGGCGCAGCAGAAAGGAGCTCTTATGGACTGGACACAACACTTCCATTCCCCTTCCTGCACCACTTGGGGCGGGGGAGGTAGAAAAGTGGGAATGAAGGAAAGAATTCAGGGGGGAAAGGGTGGTGTTTGCATTTCTGCCTTTGTTTCTCACTATCCAAATTGATTTTAATTGACAATAAATTAAATTAATCATGTCTCTTTTGACTTCAGTGGTTAGGAAGGGATCTGTTTTTTATCATGGACCAAAGATTTTTAATTTTCCCCCCTGTCTTTTTTGAGAAGGGAGAAGATAATGGCTGGATGGGTGTCTGCCAGCCAGCTCAGATCAATGTACCACAATACTGCACTATCTGTTTGTTAGTTAGAGGATAACAAACTTACTAGAACCTGACCATTTTCACAAGTTTGATGCAGTATACCACCTGTAAGCTAGCAAAAATGATCAATTTATTTTTTTTCAAATGAATTATAATATTAGTTTTCAGGGTTACTTCTAAACATATATATAAACATATATATAAAATAAATAATAAATATTTATTACTTTTTACAGCATATAAGGATATGTTTCAGTCCTCATTTTGTGTGAATATTTATCTAGAAATTTACTACGGAAGCCAAGCTGTAAGCAGCCAAGGTAAGACTTTCACCTGAAATGCCTGTATTAAAAATAGGTCTCTGTGCTTACACAATTATTTTATCTTGCTAGACTAATGGAAAGATATTTTGCATTACTTGCAATTAAGTTGTGGGAGGCACAAGAGACATTGTTGAATATGATACTTTCTGGTCCCGATGCCTGTTGGCACAGGAGGGATCATGTCCACACACGCAAACTCTTTTCTACTCCAAAACTAGGTAACTGTCCCGTGCTGCTTACTGTGAGCAGTCCATGGATGTGAGGCTAAGGGGTTACCAGGGTGTTCATTTTATGACTGTAACAGCTTTCAGCTGTTATATCAGTGATGAAAGCAAACAGGAAAATCTGTCACGTATCTGGTGTCTGAATACAAGATTTCTGCTACTGGTAGAAATATGAGCAGAAATTCTGTGTATGCAAGCGTTGTTCCACATTATCTTCAGAGTTTGTCCTAATCTTTCTGCAAACTAATCTGTCTGGATACAGATGTACAGAAAATACAAGGCAGTTGGTACTTTTCTGTCTCCACATTTAAAAAAACCCTTTCAAATCCAAGGTAAATACTGCTTCCTCTTTGCAAGACATAGTGATTACTCTGCGCTCTGTTGCACTTGAACTAAAGAAAATCTTGGTAACCAACTTCATTTCCATCTCCTGTATGTTCCCTCATATGACATTTTTCTATTTTTCTGTACTAGAGTGATCTTGGTGTGTCTTGTGAGGAAGTGTTTTTCCATAAGAAGCAGGGGGTCACTTGGCAGAAACAGCTTTCTGGAATAACCTTTAGTGTTTGAATGTTGTCTCTGATAGAACAGTTGCATTTCTTCTGGAGAAAACAGATATAAGGTCTGTTTTGCAGACCTCTTGAGGAACAGAAGCTATTGTTAAATGCATGAAAACAAACCAAATGCCCCTTTTCACGAATGAATATCTCTTCTGAATAATGTACCTTTTCCAGTATGTTCCAAATACCTTATAAAAAATTAATATTCATTGATAATCTCTTCCAAATATATGTCAGCTAAGAATGTAGGTTTAACATTTAAATCGTGATATCTCTTTGCCAACATATGAAGCAATACAGCAGGTTGAAACATTTCAGAATTTTTATGATCTAAACACCACTTTACTATCTTTAAGAGTTATATGTTTTTAATCTAAATACCAATTTTTCATTTTTATTCTTTGTTCNTGAATAGTCCCTGAAGGCACTGCCACCCATGAGAAGGGCCTGCACCAGAGGAGGCTCCTGCCAAGAACGCAGCTGGTGCTGTCCTATCTCCTGCCACACTGGGGCAAGTTTTCTCTGAAGGACCACAACCTGCGGAGAAGACCCAGGCTGGAGTGAGGGAAAGTGTGAGGAGGAAGGCGCAGCAGAAAGGAGCTCTTATGGACTGGACACAACACTTCCATTCCCCTTCCTGCACCACTTGGGGCGGGGGAGGTAGAAAAGTGGGAATGAAGGAAAGAATTCAGGGGGGAAAGGGTGGTGTTTGCATTTCTGCCTTTGTTTCTCACTATCCAAATTGATTTTAATTGACAATAAATTAAATTAATCATGTCTCTTTTGACTTCAGTGGTTAGGAAGGGATCTGTTTTTTATCATGGACCAAAGATTTTTAATTTTCCCCCCTGTCTTTTTTGAGAAGGGAGAAGATAATGGCTGGATGGGTGTCTGCCAGCCAGCTCAGATCAATGTACCACAATACTGCACTATCTGTTTGTTAGTTAGAGGATAACAAACTTACTAGAACCTGACCATTTTCACAAGTTTGATGCAGTATACCACCTGTAAGCTAGCAAAAATGATCAATTTATTTTTTTTCAAATGAATTATAATATTAGTTTTCAGGGTTACTTCTAAACATATATATAAACATATATATAAAATAAATAATAAATATTTATTACTTTTTACAGCATATAAGGATATGTTTCAGTCCTCATTTTGTGTGAATATTTATCTAGAAATTTACTACGGAAGCCAAGCTGTAAGCAGCCAAGGTAAGACTTTCACCTGAAATGCCTGTATTAAAAATAGGTCTCTGTGCTTACACAATTATTTTATCTTGCTAGACTAATGGAAAGATATTTTGCATTACTTGCAATTAAGTTGTGGGAGGCACAAGAGACATTGTTGAATATGATACTTTCTGGTCCCGATGCCTGTTGGCACAGGAGGGATCATGTCCACACACGCAAACTCTTTTCTACTCCAAAACTAGGTAACCGTCCCGTGCTGCTTACTGTGAGCAGTCCATGGATGTGAGGCTAAGGGGTTACCAGGGTGTTCATTTTATGACTGTAACAGCTTTCAGCTGTTATATCAGTGATGAAAGCAAACAGGAAAATCTGTCACGTATCTGGTGTCTGAATACAAGATTTCTGCTACTGGTAGAAATATGAGCAGAAATTCTGTGTATGCAAGCGTTGTTCCACATTATCTTCAGAGTTTGTCCTAATCTTTCTGCAAACTAATCTGTCTGGATACAGATGTACAGAAAATACAAGGCAGTTGGTACTTTTCTGTCTCCGCATTTAAAAAAACCCTTTCAAATCCAAGGTAAATACTGCTTCCTCTTTGCAAGACATAGTGATTACTCTGCGCTCTGTTGCACTTGAACTAAAGAAAATCTTGGTAACCAACTTCATTTCCATCTCCTGTATGTTCTCTCATATGACATTTTTCTATTTTTCTGTACTAGAGTGATCTTGGTGTGTCTTGTGAGGAAGTGTTTTTCCATAAGAAGCAGGGGGTCACTTGGCAGAAACAGCTTTCTGGAATAACCTTTAGTGTTTGAATGTTGTCTCTGATAGAACAGTTGCATTTCTTCTGGAGAAAACAGATATAAGGTCTGTTTTGCAGACCTCTTGAGGAACAGAAGCTATTGTTAAATGCATGAAAACAAACCAAATGCCCCTTTTCACGAATGAATATCTCTTCTGAATAATGTACCTTTTCCAGTATGTTCCAAATACCTTATAAAAAATTAATATTCATTGATAATCTCTTCCAAATATATGTCAGCTAAGAATGTAGGTTTAACATTTAAATCGTGATATCTCTTTGCCAACATATGAAGCAATACAGCAGGTTGAAACATTTCAGAATTTTTATGATCTAAACACCACTTTACTATCTTTAAGAGTTATATGTTTTTAATCTAAATACCAATTTTTCATTTTTATTCTTTGTTCAGCAAGATTTACTCACAAAAAAATTCATTGGACCTATGAAGAACAGAGAATGAATTTAGTATCCTGTTGAAGTCAGTCTTTTTTTATCATTAAATTGTGTACATCCAGTATTTTTTCCATTGCCTCCTCAATTCATTTATTCTTCCTTGTTTATTATTCTTGCTTATTTAGGGTAGGAAGTAGATACTTATATAAGCACAGTATACAAGTGTTTAGTTTAAATTTTTAAGAACTTTGGAAAAAAATATATATACTTTTCTATACTGGTTATTTCTATATCTCAAACATCCATTCAGCCTAGAGACGTAACTTTTGAAATTAATTCAGAATTATGAAGAAATTAGTATTTATTTTTAAACATCCATCTGTAGTTTTATTCTTGTAGTATGTCTCGATACTTGAACTTAAAAAAACAGAAAAATGCCAGCTGACATAGCTGGATCTTTGAATTGTGCACTTACTTGCATACCCTGTATCACCAAATGCTTCCTAATTAATGGCAAAAATAGAAAACACAGGCACTGTACGTGCTAGCAAAATAAGGCTGATTAAATGCATTCATTTCTCAAGCACTGAACCTCTTAACAGTTAATTGGATCGACATCTTCCCAAAAGAGACACACCAGCAGGTGGCTTTTGAATTCAATAGAAGCCTACAACTGAAAATCATTGATCAATGGAAGACCCCACTGACTCTCCTTAGTCCTGCATCAAGACTTGCACCATATGAACACGATCATGATTTGTGAGCCCCAGCACACGGCCGAGCATCCAAGGACTATCCCCATGGACTCAGTTTAGGGAGGGAGTTATCATTTATAGAGTGATGAGATATCTGATAATTCTGGTACAGAAGAAACTATTGGTTTTTTTCTCTCTCAGAAACACACAGGGATCTGTTCAGCAGCCTTATAGGCTCAGCTCTGAAGGAAATTACATGATGTGCAGGAGCCAGTATGAGGTAACTTCCTTTGTAGATTACAACACATTGATGCCACTGGGATTGCACCAGAAGAAATGAAGCATGAATTGGGAAGCACATTTATGCTTAGCCACAATCCTATTTCCTGCCCTCAAGTTTGTAGGTGGAACTTTGCTTTTTATATCTGTTATAAATCATGTTTCTTTCCATTGCCTGCAAGCTTGCTAGACATTTCCAGAGGCATAAACAAAATCAAGCCATGACAACTGCTTGTGCTGTTACTACAAATGCTTTTCCTTTCTCTAAATATTTTAACTCTTCATTAACAAACTCTTTTAAAAGATCCCCTTCTCTCTTCCTAAAAGTCAGTATATATCTATGATTTATTGTAATGTAGCTTTGATTGACATTTTCCTGTAATGGAAAAATTTTCTGTAAATGCAGTTTATTTACTCGCTCCTAATACTTTTGTCAAGATCCTTTACCACTGGCAGTCAAATTCAATATGCCTTCTCTAAAAGCACACAATGAATTAATCTCAGTAATGATTGGCACCATTTCTTACATGGCTCTCCTGCTTTTGCTCCACTATTAGAAGCAAGAAATCAAAGGTTTTGTTTGCCCCAAACTGGAATAAAATAGACTGAATATTCCTAGACATGATTCAGAGAGTCATCTGGCTAGTTCTGGAGAAAATATATTACTTTCTTCAGCTGCGGAGGTAGAATGTTCCCAAACTCATTACTGTTAATTGTCTTATAGTTATAAATGACAAGAAAAGTAATGCCATTTCTAGGGCTGTGTGGTCATCTGTAAGAACAGTATGTTCAGTTCCTTAACAGTGATGAAAGTACTTCAATAACGACAAACTTAAAAGCAAAGAATCCCTTAGGGCTCTACCCTAAGAAAGGAGTATAGGTTCACTGTGTTTGGAAGATATGTTCATTTGCTTGATAGTTTTTATGTCCCTTTTTGTATACACTTTGCCATGTTTTTCAACCTTTCATCCCAACGAACTGTAATTACTGGAAGTATTGCTAATACTTACACAATTTTCTAAAAAGACAACCGATGTACTCCATTTTTATAAGAACATCAATCTACTAAAAAATGAACACTGTCACAGAGAAAATGAAGCCTGCAAGGAGCATCAGGAGGAGGAAAAAGTATTTTAAAAGCAGATTTAACCTGTCTATTCCAAACTCTGCTCAAAGGTCACAAGTATTTAGCTTCTCTAATCTAATGATGCAAGTGTAAAATGCAGACAGAAGAAAAATTTCACAAAGAACGGGTCCTTCTTTTGCCTTAATAAAGAGTTTTTCTTGTAGCTACTTTCCAGCCTGTAATTAATTATTTACCTTGTCCTTTACAGTGCAGGAAAAACAACCCCTTGCAATTTTCATTATCTAAGGAAATTGCAGAGATGACACAGTCACCTTGTGCCAGGGCTTCTCTTTCTCTGATATGGCCATACTTTTTCCCTTGAGCTGTGTTCCAGTGCAGGGTACAGGAGCGCTAACTGCTGGCAGAGGTCATGATGGTTGCATTAGATAGAAAATTCATGCAGAAGTTTTCACTGCAACACCACTATTTACACAACTATTTCTTTATGCAAGATTAGAGAGTTAAGCTATTGCATACAATAAGGGGGCAGTTATGCAGTTTCCTGAGAAAATTTTCTGAGTGCTCCCACTGCTTGTTCATAGGTGACAAATATCTGAAGTGTTCAGCATACAGGTGTCCACTCAGTGAAAAAACAGTTTTAGTACTGTGCATAAAATAAATTTTACACCATACAAACAGCCCGAACAGCAATCAATACAATCTAAAAAAATCTGATGTAGGAGTGGCTTCTTCCTAGACCTGTTCTTATTCTTTTTCATAATTCCCTAAACAAGAATGGCATCTAATACTGTTCTTACTGTTGAGATCTTAGTTAAAAGAGGATTTCAAATGCATTTGATAATGCAAGGTAGGGGTGGGGTGGAGGGGAATGGGGGGGTGGGGAAAGACCAGGTCTTCAGGAAGAGGTAAAAAGTTTATTTTGAGATTTTTTTTGCAGAGAAAATGATGTGATATGCAAAGAACAGAAATCAAACCCTGCAAATTACATGATTCTGGTTGAAGTTACTTGTCTTTGGGTTGAAAGCATTGTCTTTGCTTTACGCACAGCATTGTGCCTTTCTAGGCTAGTTTTCATATATGCAGTATTATGGAATAAAAGGTTGTAATGGTAATCATTTAATGTTTCTAGTATAAAGCAGTCAGAATTTCATAAAAGGTCAGAGCTAAGCTTAAGTTCATACTTAAGCCTAGGCACTACAAGACAATTTTTGAGAAAGGTTTGGGGTTTTGCCTCTCAGTTGCTTTTTTCTTTTCCAGTCAAGCATACCAGAGAGAACGGTTAAAGTGTATTGAACAAGAGAATCAAAGGGAATGACCCTTCACTTGTGTTCAGCTGGCTATGAGAAGGCATTCCTTTTATGCATAAGCTACCACGGGCCATGTCTTTTACAGTATATGGGCACATGTCAATAGTTGGGAATTATATTTTCTAAGAATTAGCAAGTTTTTTGTTTTGTTTTGGTTTGGTTTTGGTTTTGTTTGGGGGTTTTTTTGTGTTTTTTTTTTAAACCTAGGATTAAGGCAAGAGGCAACCATCAATAGAAAGGACGTAGATGTCATATTTTAGGTTCCCCACAGGAGAGCTTTCCTGCAAGTCATTAGTTTATACCTCTCTGTACACAAATAAAAACCTGCAGGCATTTCCTTTTACATTTCTTTCACACATTTCACAGTCAAGAGGAGAGAAAGCAAGGTAACACTCTAAGTCTGCCTTTCATCTCTCTATTTACCCTTCAGATCCTTTTTGCTCTTTTAAAAGTTCATACTGAAGAAAAAAGTATATACTGAGGTAAAAATACATGACAAAGAATGAGTTTACTATTCTAGATTAACATAAAATTTCTACTGATAAGAGACTGCATTTCATTTTCATTTTAATTAGAAGCCGTGCACATCTTACCATCAGGATATCAGTTAAATATCTGAGGCTCGTGAAAATTGTATAAGATTGAGATATTTGGTTTTGTGGAGAATTGGAAAGCCAGAAATATGAAAAGCACTTTGAAGAGCAGAAGAACAAGCTTGGGGAAGGCTTACAAGCAGATCTTTTCTAGAACTGGTCTTGAGGTTAATCTTTTTAATACGCTATCTGATGTCCTTGGCACAAAGTGGAGGAGCGGGTTAATGAGATTCTCTGATTAAAAAGAGTTGAAGTCATCATCCGTATAGAAAAGAATTGGAAATTCTCTTCCATATAGGAAAAATTGGATGACCTTGAGGATAGTAATAATAGAAATGAACTGAAATTCAATAGCTTGTGAACTTAAGGCTGACCAACAGGAATTGATGCCACAATCCAGAGGGTGAGTCTGAAGCAGTAGAGGAAAAGAGCATGGGTAAATATATCTGCGACAGGATGACTTGAAATCATTGAAGCAAAAAAGTTCTGAAAAACAGTAAACACAATCTAAAACTGTTTTAGGAAAGAAAGAGAATTTTTAATGTCACTGTAAAAGACCTTAAGGTCTTATTCTCGTCTGCAATATCAAATATGGTCATTCTAGTTCATGAGAAATTAACTCAAAATAAAACAGATAAAAAATTCAACCAAGAATACCACAAGGCCTGTTTTATGAGTTGGTATTAAATGAGTGCAGTCCTTTTAACCCTCCTAGAAATGAAGGGTGAAGAAAGGAATATGATTGCACTCCCTAAATACATCAAATAAATAATCATACTGAAAGCAAGAAGGTACAGGAAAATGTTGATACAGCAACAAATTAATATATTAATAATTAATAAATTTAGCTTGAAAATTATAAGACAATTTCTAGCCAGAGAACAGTGAAATTATGGAACAAATTTTCAATGCAATTGGTGCAGGAAAAAACAATCTAGGCATTAAAAATTAACTTCATCAGCTTAATTAAAGGTTTTTATGATATCGTTGTCCATGATAGGAAAGGACTGGATTTACACACTCAGAATATTCTGTTCAATAAACTCCAGTCTACTATACTACTTGACCATCAGCTGATAATGCTGCTTCTTTTTTTTTTTTTTTTCAAAATATTGATTCACTACGACAGTCTTTTGGACTCATAAAAGAAAATCTGATACCAGTCAAAACATGTATTTAAACAACTGAAATTCAAACTAATACTGCTAATACAAACAGAATGTTGCCCTCCTCAAGGAGGGTATGAGATTACAAAACAGTGGAACACTGTGACGTGCCCACCAAGCTGCTTTATCATTCCCCCTCCTCCACTGGAAAGGAGAAGGAAAAAAACCTACGACCAAAGGCTTGTGGGTTGACATAAGGCCAGGGAAATTGCTCAGCAATTAGCATGGGCAAAACAGGGTCAACTTGGAGAAAATTAACTGAATTTATTGCCAATGAAAATCAGAGTAGGATAATGAGAAGTAATACAAATCTTAAAAAACTTCTTCCTCCCATCCCTTCCTCCTTCTCACACTTAACTTTATTCCTGCTTCTCTGACTCCTCCCCTCAAGCTGCACAGGGTGGTGGGCAATGGGGATTGTGGTCAGTTCATCACACCTTGTCTCTGCCTTTCCTTCCTCTACAGGGGAGGACTCATTATATTCTTCCCCTGCTCCAGCATGGGGTCCCTGCCAGGGCAGACAGTCCTTCACAAACTTCATAGAACCATAAAAAGTGCTGAGTTGGAAGAAACATATCAGGATCATGATATGATCCAACTCCTGATCCTATGCAGGACACGCCAAGAGTCGCACCATGTGCCTGAGACCATTGTCCAAACAATTCTTGAACTCAGACAGACCTGGTGATGTGACCACTTCCCTGGGGACCCTGTTCCAGTGCTCAATCACCTTCTGGTGAAAAACTTTTTCCTGATATTAAACCTAAACCTCTCTTGACTCAGTTTCATGAAATTTTCTTGAGTCCTGTCACTGGTCTTGCCAGTGAAGAGTTCAGTGTCTGCCTTGCCACTTTCCCTACTGGGGATGTTGAAGACTGCAATGAGGTGTCCTTTGCCTCCTCTGTTCTAGGCCAAACAAATCAAGTGACCTCAGCCACTCCTCATATGACTTCCTCTCCAGGCCCTTCCCCATCCTCATGACCCTCCTTTGGACACTCTTTAATTCTCATATTATGGTGTCCAAAACTGCACACAAGGTGAGGCCGCCCCGGTGCAGAGCAGAGCGGGACAATCTCCTGCCTCGCCCAGCTGGCGATGCTTTGCCTGATGCCCCCCAGGACAGGTTTGGCCCTCCTGGCTGCCAGGGCACTGCTGACTCACGTTCAACTTGCCATCAACCAGGACCCCCAGGTCCCTTTCTGCAGCACTGCTTTCCAGCCTCTCATTCCCCACAAACAGTGTTGCCCCTTCTCCAGCTTCTCCAGCATGGGTCCATCCCACAGGCTGCAGCTCATCGCAAACCGCTCCATTGTAAGTCTCTTCCATGGTGTGCAGTCCTTCAGGAATAGTCTGCTCCAGCATGGGTTCCCCGCAGGGTCACAAGCCTGTTTATCTGACATTTGGGAAGCTTCTCAAAGCAGCTACCCCTGTAGCCACTACTGAAAACTTACCATGCCAACCAAACACAGACCTATCAATACTTTTGTGTTCAAATGCCAGGGTCTAATACTTAGGAAACATAAACTTGCAAATTTTTATTTTTTTTTTCACACAAATATGCAGCAATTAAAGATTGATACATTTCCACAGAAATATTCATAGCATGAATTTCTACTTGAACAAAAACAACTGTTTGCGTCACGGCACTAAAAGAAGGCATACCACACATTAAATTGCATAAAGACTGACCAGTAATCTTCAGAGAAAGTCCTCACTGGAGTAGATTATATACATAATCAGGAGGACAACAAATAGCAAGATATGCAGCACCTTCCAATTTTCACAGAAATAACTACAGTATCGACGGTGTATTTAATCATCTGGGACAAACAGTAAATTTTGCATTAATAATTAAACTGACATTTAAATATTCACTGTTAGCTTTTAAGTTAATCTTCTCTGAGACATATACATGTATCTCTGTTGTAATTATAGCACACTTTCTTCATTTAATTGATGCTTTTAATCTAAAAGGTTATGTTTTAAAACACTTTCCCCTAAAACACATACTAGGAATGAATTATTGGCAAGACAACAAAATTGTTCTGAGACCTGTGAATCAACAGAGTGCTAAAGATACTGGGTATTGATATTTATTTTAAGATCAAGTAACAGAGAGTTGCCTCTGATGATATGTTTAAGCATTCTAGTAAGTGATCTGCTTTCCAAATATACACACATGGAGGGGCTGAAGACAAATACTAAGGAAAACCAGCACTTCATAGAAAAAAAATAATTTGCCAGATATCTACTTTACTCAAATAGAATTAGACCTAACTGTAATCAAAGACAACTGTCAAATCATTTCACTGTTTTCTCAATCTCACTTTATTAGACACCGAGGCATAGAAGGTTGAAATTCTTCATGTTTTTATAAGTCCTGTTCAAATTTAGTGGGATGTAATTCCTAAACAAAGACTCAGTGAAAAATAAAATTTTGTAAATGTTATACCAATAAATAGTACTTCACAGAAGCACAGTCTGATAAGGTTGGAAGTGACCTCTGGTATCATTCAGAGTAACTGCTCTGCCGACACAGAGTCAACCAGAGCTTGTTGACCAAGACTATGTCAATTTTTTGATCATCTCCAAGGTGGGAAACTCCACAACCCCTCAAGCCAACTTGTTCCAGTATTTGGTCACTCCTAGAGCAAAAAAATTATTTCCTGATGTTCAGACAGAGCCTCTGGAATTTCTGCTTGTGCCCATTGCCTCTTGTGCTGTCACTGGCCACCAGTGGAAAGAGTCTGGCTCCATCTTCTTTGTGCTCTTCCTTCACGCATTTGTATACATTAGAAAGATCCTTCTGAGCCTTTTATTCTCTAGGCTGAACAATTCCAGCTCGTTCAGCCTTTTATTCATAGAAACAATGTGCTTAACCATATGTGTGACTCTTCATTGGACTCTTTCCATGTCTCTTGTAGGGGAGAGCCCAAAACTGGGCACAGGACTCCAGCTGTGACCTCACTAGCACTGAATAAAGGGGAAGGATCAAACTCCTCAAATTGCTGGCAATATTTCATTAACCACTTTTGATACAAGGATGCGTGCTGGCCTGTGTTCCACTGGATGTCCCCCTGGTCAGCCCCCAGCACACACTAGTGCCAGAGGTGGTTGTTCCTGCCCAGGGGCAGGACTTTGCACTTCCCCGTGTTGAACTGCATGATTGATCCTACTAATGCACCTCGGTTGTGTGTTGGATAGATTATATACGAGATCAATTAAGGACAAAGGTGTGACTATGTCTGATCAGAGTAAGGGACTGACTCCATTTGCTGTGGTAGAATAAAGAATAGGTTACTTACATTATCAGTTTTGAGATGAAGAGTTCCAAAATTAATAAACAGAGAGAGATTGTAGAGATTAGAATGCCTTTTCCCATGCAGAGGAAGAGGTAGATGAATCTCACTCCCCATTATGCTGGGCTGAATTTGTAACCTCAGTTCAGGAGTAAGATCTTTTATTTCCTCTTCATTGGGCATTATTAACACTTTACAATTAAGATGAATACTTACTGGATCAGATATTACAGTGTGAATAAAAAAGAAAAGATTCGGATTCTGCTTTGTCTATCTAGACGGTGCAACCCTCTAAATGATATTAAATAATACACATTTTTTCTCTCTACAAAGGCTTAGCAGTGCTCACAAGCAGCTCCTCCTGCTGCTTACCAGCCCCAAAAAATCTATATGCTTTTCACTTTTAGACACACCCTAAGTGTCTCCATCTTCTTCACTAGATAGTTTCAGCAGTAAGGGGATACTGAAGTACAAAATGCCTTCGCAGGTGTTCAGTGAAGAAAATAAGAAGTGCATAAGACTTTATGCAAGCAAAACAGAAAAAAAACCAAAAAAACAAGAGAACTCTCTTTACTAAGACTATTGACCATTATTATATCAAAATAAAACATTTAGTACCATGAAGTTATAGCACTGTGCTAAGTAAAAGTTTGATTGTTTTCCTGAGAAGGGGTCAGATAGTTAAATGGGAACCTGAGTGTATACAGAAAGATTTTGACAGATAAGTTTTAGAACTTGAACTGAGGAAAATGAATGATTATTCTATTTTAACTTTACTGACAAAGTGAGACACTTAAAAAATCACAAGCCAGGTGCAATAAATCATGGGAATCTAAAAAAAAAAAAAGAGAATTCATGAATTTTAAGACATCTCATAGATTGAATGATTTTTATTTCCCATCTGATATGAATGTGTAAGAATGATGATCTTGAGTTTTCTCCACAACCTGAAGACCAAAAGACTAGATAAAATATTGAGGATTGATAGTATTATGAGTTTGTTTACATGCGATGTTTTATTTAAAACATTAGTTTCCACGAATAAGCTAAGAATTTGGTCCAACAAATTCCTTCCAAGAGATGGAGCTTTGAATAGAACACTGAAGAGCATGAGTCTCTGGATCAAATCATAGCAAACAACATTAATTAAATAAAAACCTTGACTTTTTTTTTTTTTTTTAATGCAACACTGCGGTATTAGAATATTTAAAGGTTCTACTGAAATCTTGTAAAGAATTGCAGAGAATAATTTTGGGTTTGGTATTAATGTCATATGAAAACAGGAGCTTTTTTGAGAAAAATGTAACCATTTTTAAGGAAAACAGCTGTTACAAGGACAAACTCATAGGGAGCATATAAGCAGTTTTTATTGTGCTCCAGTGGGTTTTGAAGAAAAGGTACAAGGTTTCTTCTTGGAAAACAATATTCAGAAAGATTGTGAGAAACCTGTGCTGGGGAAAAAAAAA
>VWZG01006761.1:199082-219143 GCA_013396735.1 Grallaria varia | reverse complement strand
AAAAAAAAGAGGAGGCTGTTTTAACATCCTATCTTTTTTTATTTTTTCTTTTTTGTATGCATAACCTAGCTCATTAAAGATTCTGAACCACTTTTCCACCATTCCCTGCTCTTTTCTGGAAATAAAATCCAGTGTGCAACAAACCTGGATCCAAATACGATTTTTTTTTTTTTTGCCTGTTCTAGGAAGAGGAAGGTCTATTGTCAGATGAACATTTTTCTGTTCCTTCTCCATGAGGGTTTCAGTTTATTAATTAAATAAAACTGCAGTGGAGATTATTTGTTTATTGAATAGCATAATTCTTTGAAAACAAGAGACAGCTGACATTTAAAAATTAAATAATCAAAAATCTACTTTGTGAAGTCAAATGGCCTTTTCTTGTTAATTGTGATGGTAATTGCATTTTTTTGCTACATGATTGTTAAGAATAACCTCTATGTACACAAGTCCCAAAGAAACTGGTTTACATGAGGATCACTGGCAAGTGAAGGAAATTGCTATAAATGAAGGAGATATTTTTCAGCTCTTCTGGAGAGGACTCTATAGACACTGCTGCTCTCTTCTGAAGTTGTAGCCAGTAATTTATTACTCTGAAAAGTAAATGTGCTCTCCTTGAGTCATAGGTTGTCCTTTCACTATCTGTTCCTTGCCAGAACCGCTCATAAATACAGGATTAATCTTCACACACTGTGGAGATCAGGCACCGGTCTGAGTTCTACAAATGAATTAGAAATACACAAGACCTGAGACTTTAGAGCTGTTTGAATTTCGGCATTGAAATGATTTATTAGTAAATATCCAATTATTTAGATTTTTTTTTTTTTTTCCTTCTGGAGAAGTAAGAACACTCTAAAAGTGTGTTATTTACCTGAATAAATTTTAAGTACTAGTCAAGCTTAAAATGAAAATGAGATGTTTTATTTTAGCAAAGTTGTGCCAAGTTCTTGACTGACCTTGCCCATCTGGGCAGGGTGTTAGAGAAGAAAAGTATATAAGAAAATATACCATGTCATTTGATCCTAGTATCCAGCATAATTGTTTAGAACACATTTATGATTTCTTGATGTTTACTATCACTTGTGGAAGCCAAGAAAACTATCTAGGTACACTTTTCCCCTGGGCAGTGCCTTTCAGAAACAAACCTCAGAGTCAGAGGTCCTACCCACATTCCTTGATGAGGCTGCCTATGAGAAGGCTATGCTGCCTCTCTTTGTTCTAAATCTGTGTCTTCTACTTCTCTCCCAAATTTTTACATCTAACCTGAAATGGTATTGCCATACAACACAAATGCAGACAATTCCATTTTCCTTCCCTAGGTCTCTCAGTTTACAAATATAATTTATTCTTTAGTCAGCATTTAATCCTTGATTAAATGGTTTTTTTGCTGGACCTGATCTTTTCAAGGCAACTGCTACATTTTAGGAACCTGTGGGCAAGGCCATGAGTGCTGCTCTGACCCCTTTGGCTAGGGCTGCACCAAAATCAGCAGGTCTGGCAAGTCCTCACTGAAGGAGACCTGACCAGGGCCTCAAGTCCTGGCAGGGGTGGTGTCCATCTCCTGCCCCAAAGACTTGTGCCCCCAGGGGACTTCTCTGCCAGAGGGCAGCCAAAGTAAATGTGCACTGATGTCTGTGCCTTTGCAGGTGGCTGTTGTGAGCAGCAGCTGGAGCAACTGGGGGCAATACTTGGCATCCGTCAGAAGGCAGAAGCTCTTGCTCCTTCCTGGAATGATTTTTTCATGGAAGTGATGACCTGTAGCACATGACCACCATCAGCTGCTGAGTTTCATGGGACAATTAAATTGGACAGATATACTGCCAAGTTTCCTTGTGCTCTTTTGACTTTTTTTTTCCTTTACTTTTGGGGAAGGAAAAAAAAAAAAAAGAAAAGAAAAAAGCAAAAAGCAGCCCACTGTAATGTTTGAAGCTGCCGTTGTTGTGTCCGACTGCAACTACTGGCTGATATCCAGTGCTGTGAGGAAGTGAAGAGGACAGGGAGAACTCTGGGATGAGGACCTATTCCATGTCTGTGATTGAGATGCCACCCCTCTGAAGGAGGAGTCAAGAGGAGTGCTGGAAGCAGAGATGTTGTGCCACTTGCTGCTCTCAGATGGACACGGGACAAACTTATTCCCACTGGTCCAGAACACTTGATCCAGGAGCAATGGAGAGCCGTGCACTGGTCAGCTGGCTCAGCTGTGTCACCTCCCAGGATCTTGCCCTCGATTGGAGAAGGGGGGAATGGTGAGAGGCAGTGCTGATGCTGCACCAGCACAGCTCAGCAGTAGCCAAAACACTGGGGTGTTCTCAACACCATTCTAGCTCCCAATGCAGAATGCAGCAGTTGTGAGGGCTGCTATGGGGAAATGGGGAAATGAATTCCATCTCATCCAGAGCCAATCCAGATTGTTTGGCAGCAAAGCCTGAGCTTGTGAACTGGGCCATCTTTTCAGCAGACACTAAAGTGTTTACTTCCATGTCCCTGAACCTCAGCCACATGAATCCCTGCTTTTCATCAGCTTCTGCTGCTTCTTCCTTTGTTCACAGGAAGTCATGGATTTAGAGCTTAGTAGCTCATGCCTATGTTTTTAAGATGCCTGCATGGAGACAATGGACAGCAGGTTCAGCCCAGGACTCTCTAATGATGGCACTAGTGCTGCTGGCCCTTTCCATGGTGACAGCACCTCTGTGGGCCTGGAGCTCTGTGTCAGCAGGGTCTCAGCCACATCACCATGGCCTGGGCAGCCATGGGGGCCCAGGCTGACTGCCAGCCCTGCCTCTACTGCTGGCCTTCACCAGCAACACCCAGTGGATGTGCCCTGGGAGGACTCCCTTCCCCTTGTTGTCCCCAGCCAACTTTGGGGTGTCCTGCTGAGGCCCGGCCTCTTGTTAGAGGCTGAAATAGTTACTGGCTTAAACATTGTAAGACCACCAAAAGACTTTTTGTCCACTGTCGTAAACCAAAAAGAAATAGTTGCTCAGCCAGCAAAGCCGATCCCTCCCTGAATATGCCTACTGTGAAAGGACCTGCATATCATGTAAGTGGGTGCCATTGTGCAACTGTCCCGGGTGCAGGAGGGCGTGCACACCTGAAGCTACAAACAGGATTTCCATATAAGAGAAGAGGCTAATAAGAGTCAAATCCTGTGAGGTGGGTCATCCTTCTTATCATGCCAATGTCCCCCCTTACATGATGACTCTGCTGTAAAATTCTCTCCAATGAACCTTGAAAATATTTCACATCTGGCCTGGGCTATTAATCTCAAATGTTGGACCATGATGGACCATGATGGAGGCTGACAAAATAGACAGCTGTAATGCCAGAGACTGGTGACGTGGCCCATGGCACCATCCATTGTAAAACTCCTTGCCCCAGGGGAGGTATAAGGTGTTCCTACCTGAGCTTAAAGTGCATAACAACTCGTGAAGTCTTGGAATTCTGGGGGGGCTTCCCCCAGCCCCAGCAGGTCAAGACCATCACTTTGACAGGACTGCAACCTCCACTTCAAGGAACAGACATGGAAGCTGCAACTAACCAAGTTTCATCACTGGATCCAGTCGGTGGTGACTATATATATCTTAGGACCATTATCCTTTCTTTCTCTTTCTCTTTCTTTCCCTTATACATTTCCTTGAGTGTTCTGCTTTAATATTGCTCTGTAACTGTAGATGATAACATCCAAAACAACAACATACCTGTTTTTCTCAGAAACAAAATTGTTTCAAAATAAACCCTACATATATATATGTGTGTGTGTGTGTGTGTGTGTGTGTGTGTGTGTGTGTGTGTGTGTGTATATGTTTAGAAACAGTGACTACTCAATGTTGTTTCACTCTAATCCATCCCAAGGGATTTATTAACAAGAACTTGGGTTACCTTTACTTTCTGGGATGGGTCTCATATCACTTCTGAGGGCTTCTGCCAGCAGCCTCCTGCCATCCACCCCCTCACAGATTCATTTCAAGGCTTCCCATTCCCTTCTCTTGTCAGGGCCTCCACGGCACCTCAACCCTTCATGGCCTCCTTGGGAGAAGCTCCAGCTGCAAGTCCTGGCCAGCATAAACACAGGGGTGTGAACAATCAGTGTGTGATCTCTGGTGAGCTCACCATAGAGACCATACTGACCGTGTTAATGCCCAAGGTGCAAAGGAAGGGAAAAGTCAGAGAATACAAGAATGGTGTAAAACCTGCCCTCTGAGTTCCTTTAAGTACCAACTATCCATTCTGGATAGCTGTGAGGAATTTTATTTAGGGGAGGCTTCCAGTTAGCTGAAAAAAACCAAAACAAATGAGGCACAGTGAGAAGATAAAAAGGCTACAAAATGAAACTGATGTGTAGAGTCTGAATAAGGGGGAAGAGCAAGCTGGTAGGAAACCACAAGTGGCAGGAACTATTCAATCATTGCTGCAAGAAGTGTTCAGAAAGGTGAAGTGGATTTACTGTTCAGGTTTGGGCTATAGCTACAGTGCTTTGTTACTGGTTTGTTTTGAGTTGGCTTGTTTGTTTTTTTTGGTTTTGTCTTTTTTTGTTTTCTTCTTGGAAGCAGCATGTGGGGGTAACATGAAGGGGAGGAGGAATTATCATCCATCACCTGGTTCCTGTAATTCCACGAACTGTAGAAGTCAATCTTCCAGGTGTATCTTCCATTTTATGCCTTATGTGATTTCACATATAATCCTTTTTAAAATTAAATTAGATATTTGTCATATGAAAAATGCATCAATACACAGCACTGCAAAATTTAAGCGTTAAGTAATTTGTGCTAAGTAGGACTCTGTACTTATTAATTTTAGCGTGCTTCCACAATATTAGAAAATTAATTTGTTATTTTTCCCTTGAAAATATTGAGTTAATACTGCCAGGAATTATCAACCTTTAAGAAAATTAGGGAATCTTTGTAAGCACAGAGTACTAATTTAGAATATCTACCAATGAAGCCTCTCAAAGCTTATGAGCACCACTAAATTTAGAATCTCTGAAGCCTGCCAGATTACAGATATAGAATTATTCCTGATTTAAAAAAAAAATTAAAACAAATAGATTAATTGACATACCAAAGACACGAAGTCACAGGCTTGGCATTAGAAAATGTAAGTCTCTTTTTTCTCCCTCTCCTTTTTCTTGGTTCTTGACTGTTTTGAGAGTATGCAGTTCCCACATTCACATTTCTTATCTGCCCAAATAAATTAAATGGCTCCAAATTAGTGACATAAAAATTATCTAATAATTTTCTAAATTGCCCATCAGTGGAACACAGGAGCTTCCCAGAAAATGAGACTTGCATAACTTAAAAACTAAATGAACTATAGTCTTCAGCTCTTTTTACTTCTATGCTTATAAGTAATTGTGTCTTAATTTCAGATTTCCTTTTCAGTAATTTAAATCTATGTGACAAAACAGACATTAGTGCATAAGAGTGCAAAGAAAAAATACTGGTATTGCTACCAGTCATCCGAATTGTTCTCTCAACCGTGGAAATTGCCATAACTGTTCCCATTAAAAATACCTTTAAAGATGGTGAATGACTATGTATGTTATGTTATATTTAATGCCTTAGCTGATGGCTTAATATGCAAAACCAAGTTCTTAAAAGTTTACTAAACTTTGAAACTATTGGAACCAGACCAGTTGCATGGACAATTAAGGATTGTTCAACAACTAATTCAGGAATAAGGAAAAAAAATAGGTTAAGAAAAGACTAGATACAAACCAAATATTATTTTATATAACTTATGACCAGTTCTTATTAAGATTATGATCTCTTTTGGAAACTCACTGCTTTATCCTAAAGTATCACAGCCTTTGATCATCTTAATGTATTTTAGTAGCAGTTTTTGTATACATGCATCTTTTCATTCATATATTCTTACATAATCAACATGTTGCACTTTCTCAGCATCTCTAGAGAGGGATAATCCTTGATATTTTGTTTCAAATTCTTTGAGTTATTTTATTTTGAAGAAATCATTTACTTGCACCACATACTCCTGCTTTGCTGCAATCGTGTAAGCATTCACAGGAACATGTATGTATTCATACCAGTGAATTCTTAATTCCCTTCTGTAAATAAGCCAAGATAATTTGGAGCAACAGAACCTTCAGGGGTGGCAAAGATGTGACTGGATGGGTTTTCATTGACAGTACCATGTGTATGGTAAAATTGTCATCTTTTTTTTTTCCAACTCATGTTTAATCAGAAATGGTTTTTTGCTGATAGCTTTCCACTGGAGGAGATGAACAGTGGGAACTCAATTATTCAAAAGTCTTCAGATACCTAAGGACTAGAACCTGAATGCAGATGTTAAGATTTTTTGACACAAGTTCTTCAAGTTCTGTATAAGGAAAAGTTAGGAAAGCTTTCTAAAAACACGTCAAGTTTTCTACATGGGATCTGAAAGATTTAGAAGCTCAGACATCCACACCGGAGAACACACAAATAATGCATTTAGCTTTCTTTTAAAGCAGAAAAGGCGTGGAGACACACCATCCATAACGCTGCTGATTCCTTTGAAAATGCATGCAGAATCAGACTGGAGGAGAAAAGACAACGCAGAAAGAACCGTGCCTCGCCAACACCGCCTATGGAGACTTTCTGCTGTGCCTTTTGCAACCGGCCTTGCCCATCTCACATCGGCCTCTTTAGCCATCAGCGCGCTTGCAGCAAGCGTGGGGAGAGCCCTGCCCAAATCTTCGTTCGCGAAGCCAAGCCATGATGATGATGATGAAAGCAGAAAAAAAAAAAAAATCCTTGACTGCACAAAGAAAAGAGTCATGGCTAGGCTATATGTTTTATTCCATGTTAATAAAATTAATTAATTCACCCAGATAATACAGACAATGTTTTCCAAACTTTTGATACCCACAACAAGTGTTTTTCTGTGTTAAAATTGATGCCATGAGACAGACCTACCTGAGCAGCCCTGCCTCTGTCCAGTACAGCTATGGCCAACTGCTGGACCTGTCATGAATGCATTCCACTCCCCAGGCTCTGTCGCTCTTTCCAGACTAGTTGCAGGGCAGAATGCACTGGCCATCACACTATACCTGTAGGGAATTTTTACCATAAGGCATCAGAAAAATAAATAGGAAAACAAATTGAAAAACGCTTTGACTTTTTAGTTTATTGCCAAACTCAGAGGAAAATCCTGGCCAAACTGAAAAGAAAAGGAACATATCTTTTCATCTCTATTCTCAACTTCTATGAGTTTTCTTACCCAAAATGAGGAAAAAAAAACATAGCTCAAGCCTTACAGTCTCAAGAGAACATTTTCAATACAAGTCCAAGATTAATATGACATTCATAGTAGCAGAATTCCCATACCTCTAACAAATACAATGGGTGAGTTACTAGATGAAGTGAAGAACTATGCATGCAGGGCAAGAGAAAGAAGAATATAACTAAATGTGCAGTATGCCAAAAATGACTAGGGTCTTTAGTTGCCAGGGAACATCTCTGCAAAGCTGATACGAAAGCTTTGTATTATATTCATTATCTGAGAATTTATCAGAGAGTGACTTGCATTCACTTCAGCAGAAAATCAGATGTCAGTTTTAAATGACAGCCAGCCAGTCTGAGAGCGCTGCTTCATCAAAAAAAGGAGCAAAAAATGCCAATTATTTTAATACCACTTTCCTCATTTTGCTATTTGTGTTACAAGGAAGCTGAAGAAACAATGCCATGGGTCAGCCCTTTATCTCGTCATCCATGAGTGCCAAGCAGGCCTGTGAACTGCTCCAATAAGTGCCTGTAGCAGGGAAAGCTCTGGGGTCCAGCCTAAGCTTTGTCAGCCCATGGTGTGTGTTTGTACAGTATTCTACTGAGCAATGCTAAGCAAAATTGCTGCTCCCAGAGTTAAGATAGATGTGAACAAATCAAAAGATGCCTTAGCCTGCAGGGACGTGTCCCATCCATTTTCAAGGAGCATTAGCTGTTAATTTTCTGTTAATAATTCTTAGTGCCGAAGTGTAAGCTACCTTGGGGCTGGCTGTGGTAATAAAAATAATAGATGACAGAGAATGGAAATAAGGTTAAAAATACAGAGAAGGCAGAGAGTAGAATTAGAAAAGATCCTGAGGAAAAAAGAAAAAATTAAAACAAATGCATGGAACACCACAGAAAAAACCCCATCTCTTCAAAAAAACCAACCAACCAAACAAACAAACAAAAAAAAACACAACCAAAAAACAAAAAACCAAACCAAACCAAAAACCCCCAGAACAATCCAAAACAAACCCCAGAAGACAAATGCAAACACACCCCCCCCAAACAAACAAGCACACACAAAAAACCCAAAACAAACCAACCAAACAAAAACTAACCCAAAAAAAACAAAAACAAAAAAAACACAAAACCCACACACACAAAAAAACCCCAAAACAAAACCACCAGATTTTCCAGCTAAGTGCTCTAGAATATCTGAATACTCTAGGATAACAATGAACTTATCGGGAGCTTCTCTCAGTGTGATTATTATAAGTTTTTTAACTGAAATTTTTCTTGTTGAATAAAATTTTCAATAAACTTCCATCTCCCTGCTATAACAAAGACACTTGTTCTGCACAGACCTGAATATAGACACCCAAAGCATGAATTTTGGTGCATAAATCCATTAGAAACCAAGTTTGGTACTTTTGGCCTGCTCAGAGAGCACAAGGTAAGGTTTCAGGATTTTAAGGCGATCACAACACAAACACATAATAACATGATAATACAGATTCAGTTTGCTTGCAAATACTGACTTAGGACAAGTGTTAAAGATCTACAACAGCCCCAATTCCTTTGTCTCCCTTCTAAACAATACTATCTAAAAATCTGAGTCCTTTTGTTCTCATTGGACCCAGGACCTATTCTTGCTGTCACAGAAATTGAAGAGAAAATGTGAACACTTACTAGCAGCAAAAAAACCCCCAGGATTTAATCTTAGGTACCTTTTTGAACTTCTTTTCAGTTTTTGAACCCGATCTCAGACTTTAAAGCCTGTTTGCTGCTCTGCAAATTCCTTTGGTCTTTGAAGAAGTTCTGTCTTACAGTGGAAAGGCTTCAAAATCTAACCTTATATTTAGAGTTGAAGTATAATGTAAAGCAATTCTGAGAATAGTTGTTTCTGTATCATTTAATCCAAGAATATTTCTTTTGTACTATTGTGATGTGAACATTGTACTGTGTGAAGACAGTGAAGGACATGAGGAAATTGAATGAAGAATTTTTTGCCATCTCATTCCTCTTCAGGCAATTCTTTGGCAATGAGTTTGCTTTACTGTTTCTTGTCAAAGCACTGACAAAGGGACTCTGAACATAAATTGGTGGCAGTAGTTTAGTTAAATTATACTAAGCATATTGATTTATGCTTCTGTCTGAGACCCTTAGAACCTTCTGAACCTTCTTTTGAAAGCTCAGCTGTACGGAACGCATTCGTTGCCAAAGAAAAGTCAAATATACTTGCTTGGGGATCTAAGTGGAGTGCCAAATTAAAGAGGTGGTATTTTGGTTTTTAGAACCAATATAATTTACAGGGGAGTTGAACTTTCTCTATAGATACCAGAAATCAGGAGGACACTCATAAAATACCTAACATACAGCTATATGGCTATGGAATGTGAGTACTCATTTTAAAGTCAATTTCTCTTGAGTTGTTGCTTATATGCTGACTTCTGAACACCACAGATATTACCTTGACTGTAGCTGTGGAGATGGACATCAACACTGATTCCATGGTTAGGTTGATATTAAAGCAAAATCAAATCAAGAATATGTCCCAAACCACTTCCAGGTTTTTTGAGTGTTTAATATCAGCCATTTTTTCATAAACTTTTCCCTTCCTTTCCAATGTTTCTACGGTGTAAAGAAAGTCACTGGTACATGATTTCTGATCTTCTTGGGTTGCTTTTCAACAGTTTGGCACAATTCTTTTTTTGTATTTGTCTTTTGGCGCTTGATGTCCATATTGCCTTTGTCCTTTGTCTTCTCGCAGCACTTCCTATGGATAACTCTGGATGCTTATTTTTCCAGACGTTTAGCTTTATTTGCGCACCTCTCTAATTTAAGGATTAGCCTAAACAGTCCTGTCAAAATACCACTGGAAATGTTCCTATTCATTCTACTGGCACCTCAGAGAACTTAGCAGCAAAAATAAGAAAACATTATTTGGTTTTGGTTTTTTTGTTTTTTTTTTTTAGCAAGGACCACTGCAACCATATTATTTTTATCAATACACTGATATTTCCTACACAGGTTTCTTATTCACTGTGCTTTGTAATTTTATGTGGCAATCTTTGACTACAGTTTTTCTAGACCCATATAGGGTCTTCGTTCTACATAAAAAGCGTTCAGATGTTAATTTTTATGATATAAAGATCAAGACATATTTTAATGTATATTGCTTTTTTAAATAACAAGTACCGTTAATTAATTTATTGAAACAAAACCAGTAATGTATTGTCCTAAAAACAAAGTACAGGCAGAGAACTCTTAATATTTCAGTGTTGGTTTTCCTACTGTCTCATTTTGTGATCTTGGAATCAACATTTAAATTTTATATGACTTTACAGCATCATCTGTGTAACAAAGGTAATACTCATAAATCTAGAGTGAAAAGCATTAAAAGCTACTAAGTGTTTGCTCTAAAGAATAGTTAAATGAATGGATATGTTTCCATCTATTCTCATGACTTTTATATCAAGCTGTTAATTCAGAGGATTACATTTTCATTAAATTTTACAAGAAAAAAGTCAATACATGGAAAAGTTTTGTTTGATCCACAGTTCCTCATAACATTTGTATTCTAAACAATGCATCATCATGATAATACCTGACAGCCAAGTGATACTGCTTAGAAACAGGACTCAACCCTTTTTGCTTCCTCCTATTAGCATGGGAACTGAAAATGCTGTCTACAGAATAAAGGGATAAAAAATTATAAAATCTGAATGTTCTTTTCTAATGTAAAATGGATCATCACTTCTGGGGGTATCATGCTGAAGAAAAAATGTCAGTGTCATTGTGGCATTTAATTTCATCAATTATTGCAAAGGAATCTCCACGTTCTGAGCTCATTACAACTTTTGCTTCAGTTATCAGTTGCACATGAAAATGCATTGAAATTAAAACATGTCACCACCAGTGATCAAGTAGAAGTCATCCTCAACTCTCCAAGTGTCCTACTGGACACTAAACCAGTTTACACAGTCAGTATATTGGATAATGAAAATAATTTTCAATGTGATATTCAATGTTACACCTCGAGACATGACTCCATTTAGAATTTGAATGTGTTTCATATATCAGAGGGTAAAGCAGATGAGACTGGGAAAAGAGTGGTCGTTAATTTTAGAATACATAATTCTTCTCTATTTGCTAAATTAATTTGGTTGAATAAGTCAGTCTTGTGGGAAGTGGGATAAAAATGAGTCAGAAGAGGCACAGGTATAAGGCTGAGGCATTGACCAACCCCCCTGATCAGCCTGAATGATGCCTAAATGTCTTTTGGTTTAGTAGTTATTTAATAACTTTCACATCCTTTCCTTTTTTCAAATGGCAACTAGTTTTGTTTCAAATCAAGCTGTAGGGAATAAAAGAAAATCACAAATTTTTCGTAGTCCAAATTAACACTTGCCTTTAAAGCAGAAAAAAATCCCCGACAAACAACACATTCCATTTTCTTAAGAAACTTTTTCTCAAAAGCATGTTATTTGAATTTCTCTAAATAATTGACTGCTATAAAAATCAGAGTTTAATACAAGTAGAAGCAAATTGCTGTTTTATAAGCTGACTGCTCAGCTATTGTTGATTTTGCATATTGAGGAACTGTGATCAGTGACGGCTCCTAACAGAGAAAGGCCTTTGTAAATAGACATTTCCAGCAATAAAAAATGAATATCTTGTTAAGCTTTCAGACATTTCACCATTTGGTAATGAGTCACTGAAGCATCTGGCATGAATTTCAGCATCTTTTAACCATTTATCCACTGATAATGTTGATACACACATCTTTGTTTATGGAAAAGAAGATATGAATACATTCATTATTGCTATGATGGGGAAGGAATGGAGCTATCAGAAGTAAATAAAAAAAAATTAAAATGAAAAAAAGCAACCTGAGAGCAACAGGCAAAATGAATGCAGATGCTACATTCATTTTTGTGAACACAGCATCCGAAAGCTTTGCCAAGGTGATGATACATCATTTTTCAGAATGGATGAAGTTAAGGCAGCCAAGAGATGTCTGAAGGAATTACTGTAGTAAGACATTTTCACCTAATTGTTATTTTCCAGACTCCACAGTTTTGCCAATAATGGCTTAGAGTCAAAGTTGAATGCATTGCTTGGGCTTAGCATATCCAAAGCACAGGAAGAACAATCTCATTACAGAAAGCTATCCTGATTCAAGAGGGAAGTTAAGCTCTCAGCTGAATTTTCACAGGCTGCAAGCAACATGAGCACTCAGGAAGACATGATTATCACAATTAATGACAAAGCAACATTTTGCCTGCAGCTTCTCCACCCCCAAAAGGTCCCCCACCCCCTCTCCAAAATAAACTGCCATCTTCTGTACGTATGAAGAATAATATATAATTATTAAAAACATACATTGTTTAGTAATAAGAAAAAAATCCATAAAAATATTAAAACCAGGAGATTCACCAATAAATATTTTTTGAAAGCACAGAGCTTCCTTATGTTATTTTACAGCTATTTTTAATAATAATAATAAAAAATGCTTGCAGATGTACAAGATAAAAGGGAACTTTGTGGTGCTTGATAATAAGAGCATAGACCCATTTCTTATATGTTCTTCTCTCTTTATGTCACCGAAGTGGTGCTGAAGTACTGATATAAATAAATCCAGAATCAAACCTATTCTTTTGGCACTAAAAACTCTCTGAGAAAAATCTTTTTCACACACAAATGCCTCAAGTGTAACCTGTCTACTTAGAAAATTTGGATTGCTGAACAATCAGAATTTTTGAGCCCCTCTGAATTTTCCAACAGTCAAGTTTACTCAGTAAGTCTTTTGCAAATCAAATAAGTTATTACCTGCTTTCCCATGATTTTAGTTGGATTTATTTTTTTGTTGTTATTGTTGTTGTTGTTGGGGTTTTTTTACTAATCAGAAAAACACTGGAATGATAATCAAGAGCAAGTAGAATCTGGTGTGTGTTATAGTAATACGTAGTATAGTATGTAATAGTCTTCTATAACAGTAGCAGGCCTTGCAGATGGGGAGAAGCAGTAGGTGTTCTATTTTGAGTCCATTAAAGCTCATAAACTAGGAAGGAAGTCAACATGAATAGAAGTGATATAGGTTGGATGCAAAACTAGATAGATAGCCATGGAAGTGGGATAGTTATATTTGACAAATAATGAAAAACATATCAAGCAATAATGCATAGAGACCTGTCCTGGAATTATGGAAAAATCTTGTTAGCTTTTATTATTTTCTTATTGCAGTTTAAATTGCATTGGTTTGGGGGAAACTATGAATATACCAGAGGATAATATTGAAGTCTAACTTTTTTACACTGAAAAACTTAAGAAATGTCTTGATACCTATGGAATTCTGAAAGTAAATAATGTAGTTTCTTGATTTGAGCAAGCCTATCCAGTTAATTAAACATAGGGTAAAGAACGACCAGGCGGGCAGCAGACCAAGATTTGAGGTCATAATGGGTCATAAGTTGCACATGTCAATGACACGACCTTATAAGTCAAACTTTATACTCCCACATAAATCACAACAACCTGTACAACATCCTTTCCATTTTGTAACTTACCTGCTTCTCATTGAATAAGATACCTTCAAAGTGGAAACTGTACCTTCCGCTCTGTAGAATTCAGAGAAGTGCAGCAAAAGATCAGAAGTCCAGGAAAGAACAGGTTAGGCAGTGGGAGTAAACCTTGAGAAAAGAGAGACTGAAGAGAACAGAATAATTTTCAGTTGCATAAAAGGATTGTAAAGAAGAAAAGAATCATGTTCTTTCCATCTGCTGTGGCTAGGTCTTAATTATCACACTTTATATATTTCATTAAAACTATCCCCTTAAACATGTTATATAAAGAAAACCCAAAAGTATTCCAAGCAATGTTAAAACGTTAATGTTGGAAAACCTCAGGCATGAGATTTGGAAATGATTGAAGAAATCAGTCAACAGACCAGAAGCCAAACTGACCCAACAATTAAATTCCCATGATAAAGGACCTACATTAAAAGAAGGCGTTACTGGAACAAGGTTTCATCAAGTTGAAAAGAGATTCTCAAACTCAAAAGGCTGCTTTTTTGTTTTGTTTTGTTTTGTGTTTTTTTGTTGGTTTTTTTTTAATCTTGGCTCCACTGCACATCTCTCAGAGAGAAAAAGCAGTGAGGTTCAGTGACTCCTAATCTGTTTTCTATAGAGTTTTTTTTTTCTCTCACTTTGGAGGAATGAGCCCTGCTCAGAACATGAATCTGTTGAACAAAAAAAAAAAAAAAAAAAAATNTATTAGCTCTTGAGGGTTCGTCTTTGCCTAGTCCAGCCTCCTAGGAGGATCCTAAGTAAATGCTTGTGGTTAGCAGTAATTTCTTCAGAAGAGAATAAATGCTTTAATGAAAGAAAGAAAGAAAGAAAAAAGATAACACAGTGTGCTGGGTAAACTTGGCATCAGCATTACTGAGTGAACAGCAATACTGAGTGAAGTACAGACCAGAGCTGTGACTCTGAGTTCTTATGGGACATCCCACCTGAGGAACAACCTCAAAGGTGTTAAATCGAATATATTTTAGTCATTTAAATAATGATTTATGTTAACAAAATCAACATAGCAAGCCCATTTTTAGATTAAGCAAATTCAAAGAATTAAACTGGGATGAGTAAATCAATTTTAGGAAAGGCTTTTCCAGTATCAAAGAAAAATAGCACCTCATTAATCAAATCTACCCTCTAGAAAAGGAACGGGAATACACAACTCTGTGCATTCCTTTTTCATGGAAAAAAATAGCTGCCAGTCTCTCCCTCTTCTCTTTGTGTTTTAGGAGGGAAGATTGATCTCTGGTAATGCTGCAGGACAGATTCCGCAAGTTCTGTCATCTGCTGTGTCTGTAGTTATTCTGAGAAAAATACAGGAACATTGCAGTAAAGAATTTACACTATTGTTGAAATTGGTAGCTTTGATCATGTGGCAAGTACCCATGAAGAACATAACCTATCAAAAGCTTGAGGTTTTTATGGCCAGATATAAACACACTTGGGTGCATTAAAATTTAAGGACATATAATATTACATTATTTCTTTTGATTGATGAAAAAAGTAAATATACTAAGAGGGTCTGTAATGAATGCTTGTATAAGAACTAAATAAACTTAATGCCACAATTAGTGCAAGTAGCTTATGGTCTAAACATTATTGTTATATCGTCATAGAATAGTACATCTTAGCTTTTGTTCCTTTATACTTTAATTTTGTTTGGGGGGAAAAAAACAAACAAACAAACAAAAAATCAGGCTTCAAGTAGAATGTTAAATTACAGCCTGAGAGATGGTCATATTGAAGCACTTAATATTCAGAGAAATCCTCAACCATCTGTTTGCCTTAGGTCCAGAGTAATGGCTGAAACGAAGTAGAGAATACACCTCAGATTAATTTACACTGCTCTCTTTCGCTGCCAGATTCTCTCATAACACCGAGCGTTTGTGACAAACATTAACACACAGCCCAGACGCTTATGCTTGTTTGACTCCCCTGAAAAACAGGCCTCTAAAAAGAAAAATTCCTCCAAAAGCAAAACCAAACCTCCCTGTCTGTGTTCACAGAATGAAAACACTAAATGAGAATATGATTGTTCTCTCAATGCAGCGCATTTATGCAGCGCATCAGCTCCTCCACCATCACTTACCTATTTCCTGAAGGCTACAGCAGAGCACGAAGTGAAATATCCAACAGCAAACTTAGAGTCACTTCTGCTTTTACCTGTACCCAGAGAAACAACATGTTATTATTACATAATAACATTTTCATACACCAGCCCCACAGTTTCTGTAGCTCCGGCTCTTGTAGAATTTCAGGCTTTATTTTCTTCTCCTTGGAGGGTGAAGCCACACAGTTCACTGGAGCACTATGTGAGAAAGGCTAGGTACACCTCAAAATAAGCAGATAAGTCTGATAAATACAGCATTGTACAAGGGCCTAGGCCATCCTATATATTCCACTGCACATTATATACATTCCAAATTTTGCTCAAATGTTTGTCAAAGATCTTTTTCTCATATTGAAGAAATATTCAGCTAAATAAATAAAGAATTGCAGTCTGTTAGATTTGAAACACAATTCCAAGTACGTCTGAGGCACCCACAATTCAAGTGTTAATCCTGCCAGCACCTAAATCCTTTAAAAGAAAACCACAGAAACAAAAAAACATTGAAAATATATATAAGCTTACAGGTAGGAGGAAATGCTAGAGGGTCTTTTACTGGTTTATTTAATATTTTATTGTAAGACCATAAATTACACAAAGATATTTCTTTGACAGAAGGGATTTACAGAAGCAATTAACTACACTAGACCCCAAGGCTGATTCTTAATTTATGGAAGGCACCTGTCAACATATTTGTATCTCTAGCTATGTATTTTATTCATTAGAAGCGGATAAATATATTTAAGAAATGGAAGGATCAGAATGGTTTTCTGTGCTTCACAAGTAAATGAAACTTGTTGATTTCTAAATTGAACTCAACAGCATCTACTGAATGTGCAACAAAGGTTTTAGGAGACAAACATTTTTACTTAACAATAATAACCCATGATGGTGATCTCAAATTGTTTAATTGTTCTGATATTTAAAAGCTAAAGGTTTAAATGATATTTAAAGGAGGGAAATTCTCAAATGGCTTACGAATCAGATATGACCTTTATGCTATGCTACCACTTAAATCACTATCAACATGAGCTGAATCTAAAATGTCTCCTACTCTGGTGGCTAAATAAAGGATTCTATGAAATTAATATGTTTTTACCTATTTCTTCACGGAAAGGGAGTTTAATATTGCTTTACTTTACTTTTATGCTAATGTGACTGGTACCTTTCTGGAAAGCAAACAGAAGAAGAAGAAGGCTTTAGTAGGACAATCTCAGAGACTAAACTCCTGTAGTTCCACACTGCTTCTCCCAAATTAAAGCAATGCTTAGCTACATAGACTTGCATTATCATCACCTGGCAATATTTGTTCTCTCCACATAGTTTTGTTTTGAAATTAATAAAATATGCTTCAACTCTCCTTTAGTGCTTCCTTTGAACTGGAAAACAATTTTTGTATAACCTGAAAGAGAACTCCAAAGCTTCATTAACTGTAAACCTTATCTTTCATGGACCTTGAGTCCTGAATTGTTTGTATGAGACTTTACATCCACGCAAGTATGCCTTGAGGTAATAATCACAAATAAAAATGTTCCGATCAGAATGCCTTCATTCCCTGAAAAGGGTAATTTCTGAGAGCAAAGAGAACGGTCAAGGTTATGTTGATTGCAGAAAATGAACAATACAATTCCAGTTACAATTTACAGTACTAGAATAATATTATTTGTAAATTGTTCAGTCAGGGAGCTCAAAATTAAACCATTATAAAAGATACAGCTAAAATTAGCAATTATTATACTATATTTTGTTTGAAATTCACAGTGTTACACATTGTTTTCAGAAGTCCCCTGCTGTTGATTTTACCTAGACAGTGCTTTAAGCATAAACAACAGTAAAAAGAAGCACTGAAATTTTCATGGTCAACATAGAAATTATACTGAAAATTCAGCAAAACTGAGTCAACTCCAAATTGTCCTTAAAGTTATATCAGAAACCCAAAACCAGACATATAAAAACGTGCATCTACGATGGGTGCTAGAATACTGTGACTTTGGCCCGCAGTGACATATTTGGTTTTGCTAAACAACCGTTTGAGAATGACGCTTCATGTTATTTTTTTCTAGGCAGATAAATCCATTAATACTAAATCCATGAACATATAATTGAGATGACAATTCTGAGTAACTGTGAGCAAACTGCAAGAATAAAAATTGGCGTAATAATAGTAAGAATAGCAGCAATGGCAATGACAACAACAACAACATAATAACAACAACGACAACAACAACATAATAACAACAACAACAACAACAATAGAACTGTTACTTTCAAGTCTACAATCATGGGACTAGGATCAGTAACCACATTCAGTAACCCACAGCATAATGATCTTCCTATGAGTTAGTTGCTTAAGTTCTTTGTACATTCAGTGGATGGCACAAATGTTCTCTGGAATGTGATTCATCTCATGTCCTGAAGTAGCCATCAAAAATAGGTTGGATGAATCATGCCCCTGTTTTTCTTAACCATTTCTAAAGGGCTCCAGGTAACTAGCTCAAAAGTGGCCAGATGACATCAAATTGTGGGCTGTGTCTCTTTCAGGAAGAGTGCCCTGTAAAAAGGAATAATCTTTTTGGTCCGTGACGGTTAAAGCAGAACATCAGGATACAAATTTGCTATAAAGAGAGCCATTGCCTATAAAACAGTGGAAGAGGGGAAAAAAACCCAAAAATCATCCCTTTGCTCTCGACATATATTTAAAAATATTTCTGGTAATAATGATGGAAATAGTGATATGACAGGAATTTTTTTTCAACCCTGTCATAACGCTCTCCATAAATAAAGACATTAGAGAATGTAATTGCTAAATATGTAACTCTGATATGCACCTACAGTTCTGAGATGTGACATGCCCATCACAGCAGTGATATGACTTACAGGTTGACTATTATGACTAAATCATTTCAAAACACTATGGTTGTAAGCATTGCTTTTGATTTCTGGTATTCACTTCCTATGGTTTTGTATGAAATGTCGTTAAAAGCATTGAAAGGACAATTCAAAAAACCCGAAAAGTTGGATCTCTACATGGTACTACATAACAGATCATCACTCTGAAAACTGATATAGAAATTGCTGAAATATTCCTTGATTAAAATCTTAGAAAACTATTTGCAGTGATCAAACATATAAGATATCAGTGGTTAAAAAGACTGCACTTGTAAATCTGTTCCTGGTGCTGTGGAGAGGATATCAAATCAGGACAGCCATACAGATGAAACATAAGGAGGTTCCAGCTTTATAAACAAACAAGGGAAGAAACAAACAAATAAACAGCAAATGCTGGAATCTGCATCATCATTAAAACCTGAAATAACACTAGTTGTGGTGGAGCCAATAAATCTGACAGCACAATGGGCAAAACTATTCAAGAAAAATGCTAAAATGCATGGGGTGCCTCTAAATTTTACCAAAAAGAGATCAAACCAGAGACTGCAAGAGAGGTCTTGACACATGTTGTACTTTCCTAGGGAGTTAAAAAAGTATTGATAATGTAAAGATGACATGCAGTAAGAAGTTTGGATGACAGTAACACTCCCTAAACCTTCCACATAGTTATATTGCTGCTATCCTAGAAAAGCTATACAGTTACTTCTTTTCCATTCTGCCCTGGAATTTCATATGTGTAAACTAAATCATAGCTCAAATACCACATTTAAAGAACTTCTGATGTCACTCATATCAAGTCTGATATGCCAAGGGAAATTAAACCCATCACATTTAATAAGTATAGAAAACTAATTACCTTATTTAAGAAATATCACAGAATTACAGAATAATTTAAGTTGGAATGGACCTTTGGAGGTTGTCTGTACCAGTTCCAAATCAAAGAACAGCTAACTTTAAAGTCAGAGAATGCTCAGAGCTTTGTCTAGTTGAGTTTAGAGCACCTTCATGGATGAAAATTATTAAATTCTTTTAGAGAAACTGTTCCAATTTCTAATAACTTTTACTACAAAGAGTTCACCCTCACATTTTTCTGGTGCACATATCTGGTGTAGTGTGTGTTACTCCTTTCATATGTGCCTTGAAGGTGAACTGCTACTTTATTGTAATCCCTCTTATCATTACATATGTCTTTGAACACTGAATTAATTTATACTGGGGAGAACTGACCCAAGTATTTTATTTTCTATTTACATTCTTCTTATATAAAAGTTACAGTTCTCTTCTTCTT
>VWZG01006761.1:163409-199054 GCA_013396735.1 Grallaria varia | reverse complement strand
CAGTTCTCTTCTTCTTGTAGTTTTATCTGTGCCAGTAGGTATTTCCATTTTCCACTGAAAAGTCAAAATAAATGTGTTTTTAACAAGTTTATTTTATCCCTGTGTTGCTGACAGAACTTGTTATTGAACATTCCTACATTGCACAGATAATCTTTATTATTTCCTAATATCTCTCTGGATGAAGCTTTTTATCCCACTTATTTTTCCCCCTCTCTTATTTAGAATACAGTATTTATGTAGATCTAGGTGCTGTGATTTAAATTCAAAGCCTTCTGCACACTGATGCCTACAACTTCTAAATTGGGGTAACTTCATGAAAAACCCACATACATCATCAGAATTTACTCTTTTTGAACTGTGAGATGTAAAGATCTAGCCTTCTACATTGTGTACCAGCAATAGCATCACATGCCAAAAGTTTTCTTGCTCTGATTCAAGGATTTTAATCAGCTCTCTTAGAGACTTATTTAAACGTTAAGTCCCAATTTACTTAATTTTTTACTTAAACTCATTGAATTGAATAATTGGGGAAAAAAGTCTATTTCTAATTATTTGAATAAAAGTCTATTTCTGACAAGCAGACCTCATAAGATAACTTCATATTTTACCAGAAACAACTCTAATCCAGTGTTTCTTCATGTTGGTTAATGACTATTTAGTAAGAAATGACAGCAGTTACACCCAGTGGTAGCTATGCCCTACAGCATTAACAGCCTTTCATTCCAATCAGTATCAGATTTTACAATCCCCTTATGACAGAATTTCGGGTACGATTTGTTTCTTTAATACCATTAGAGAAATCATACGACTGGCCAGATCTCAGTCTGACCTTGGGAGGTCTACTGTAAATTTCTGAGCACAAACTCAGTACAATTTCTTATACCCATCCTTTCTCAAAGTAATTTTACTCAAAACCAATTTGTTTAATGCTCAAAGGCACAGACACTCTACCAGCCCTAAGAATGGGGCATTTTTCACAGCAGTCATGTTCACTTAGAGGAGTAAAGACATTTCCAAAAAGTAAATGTTCTTTCTTTTTTGCTTTGTTCCCAGACTTCATGTATTTATTTTTAGTTATTTGTTTTGTTTTGTTACTTCAAGTTGTCCAGAAGTTAAGACTATAGAACTGAAACTGGGGAGATTACTCATATGCTGCATTTTTCTCTGTAGTGCACATATTTTACCTGCCTAAATCTACCTTCTGTTCCAAATGTATAAAGAATGAATTAGATTGCCTGTGTCTTCTTTTTTTATTATTATTTTATTTTTACCCCCGTAATATATTTTATAATGTAGGAGGAAGTTCAGACTGTGAGATTATGGGAATATGTACTTTTTTAGCTTTAGAGGTACCTTGGCATGAAGTAACTCTTACTCCCTGCTTAGAGACTCACTCATTTTACCAATGCAACTACTAAGGAATAAATATGCAAGTTAGAAGGAAGATCTGAATACAAGATCTAAAAAAACCCCTAGCAATATGGTAACATTTATTTTTTTTTTTAATCTGCATGGGGTAGAATACATCTTGCATACTTGAACACATACTTACAATCTCAGAATTAGTTCCAAGTAGTAAGTGACATCAAAGACTTTGTCACCAGTTAAAGGAAGTCATGCACCTGGAAAATATCTCCTGAGGCCTTGGAAGTCTGCCACTACAGGAAAGTACTCTGCAAATCGGGGTCCTGTTTGTAAATTGGGTTTTCCATTCCATTTTTGTTTATTCAAACATAGGGAAAAGAGAGAGAAAAATACAGATTTTATCAAACGGAGCTGGAGAAGCCACATCCCTCATGGCAAAGATACCACAGCAGCCATCTAAGGGTTTACCAAGTCAGAGACATTTTTTTCATGACCTTCCTAGCTCCCACCCTACATTCAAACCATCTACTCTACACAAGCCACTGAGCCACCATGGCAGCCCTCAGAAACTGCTCTCCCTCTATTTCTATTCCGTACTCTTACTATTCTTTTTTTTTTTTTTTTTTAAGTATTTTGAAAATACAAGTCTTTGGAAGAACAGGACACTTGATGGAGGGGAAAAAAGGGACAGAAAAGACCTACAGCCCTGGGACCACCTCATGACATTCTCTGTGGGCAGCAACTCAAAAATCTGTAAATGACCAACAGGGGGATAACACCAAATAGTGTTGTAAAAAGAAGGGCTGTGGCTTCTGTTGTGCTGAGTTCCAGCTGGACACCCTTTGGATTACTGCTCATCATGGGTAACCTCTGCTGGAACCACACTGTTTCCTCTGTACGGGATTACTGACAGAGTGGATGGTCAATAATCTGGGATTATCTCTTCAGAGCCAGAATAGGTAAAACAGGATAATATAGAGGCAGCTTCTCTACTTGAAAAGAAGTCATAAAGAGGTATTTGGAGGTGACCTGGTTCAATCCCTCCAAAGGAGAGCTATCTTCTATGTTAAACAAGGCTGCTCAGGGACATAGACCTAGAGAATTTCTCAACACCACCGGTGGTGGAGATTCCATAAACTCACTAGGAAACCTACTCCAAAATTTGACCCTTTCCCTTGAGAAGAAATTTTCTTTTCTAGTTCTAATCAGAATTTACTTTGTTTCACTTTGTATCCTCACTCCTCATTTTGGGGTGTACCTCCTAAAACAGCTTGGTGATCCCTCAGTAAGTAGGTTAATCAGTAATACGATACCTCCTGCCCCTCTCAGCCAAAGTGTGACCCATCCCATATCTCTCACATCTCATTTTGTTCCATTTGTGGCTAAAATTTTTTTTTTTTTTCCCTCAGAGCACCATTTATAAATTCTCAGATAGGACCATATGTTTCAGTCCATCAAAATCAATGGAAAGACAGACATGCTTCCTCATTTTCCTCATGCATGTTCCTTATTACTTACTGCTGTTTATGACTAGTGATTGCCAGGTGCCCTGAGGTGAGGATTTCCCTCAGAGTTCAGCTTGAAATCTGCAGCACGGTCTGATTCTCATGTGATTTGCATCAGGATACAGCTATTTTTCCATACAATAAATGTGAATCCAACCTCTGGATGTGTTCTTTGACTGACAGCAGGTTTGAGTGATCCCTTCCCTCTGAGATGCTCATAACGTTACTGTCACTTTCTAAGTGTGACAGTTTAATAATGTAAATTGTCACAACTCCACAGAGAAAACCAAGTGCTTTATTGTGGAAGAGATCTATGTGATGCTAATACCATGCACACTCTGTGTCTCAGTAGTCACTGGAATGGTGCAAACCTCTATTTTAATATATTAATTATATCAGTTAATATAGCAGTAAAATATCAGCTTCCTATTAGGTGTTTTCTTGCATTTCCGACACAGTGTTTGTGCTTTACTGCACATACATTTAACAGCAACTCTATTTAACCACTATATTATTGGTAGTTATGGATATTAGAAGAAATAACATAGTTTTCCAAGATACTTATTGCAGGTTGTAGGGGGTATTTGATGTTTTGGTTTTTTTAAATCCTCTCATCTAATTCCAAAATACAGCTTCATGTTTCAGCTGGGTGAAATAAAAAGAGTTTATAAACGTCTGTAAGCTACAGACCCAGACCTTCACAGGGTACAGCTGTAAGTCAAATGGTTACAAAAGGAATGGTGATGATTCCCAGCAGCTTCAAATGAGCATGGCAGCATCATCACTCGGGGGATTGTACTGATTTCTTCCACCAGATCAGCTGCAGTTGCTGCAGGTCTTATTTCTGCCCTTTAGGTTCATTAGTCTATTTGTAATAATGTGAGGGAGACAACCACAGAAACAGTATCAGTTTGTATTTGAAGAATTAGATCTAAAATATGTATTGCCTTATCACAGATACAGCGAAGAAGTATTTTTGCTAAGCATAGTGTTCATTAAGCAAAAGAAAAATATCACTGTTATTCAACCTGGAGCAGCACTGTGCTTTGGAAACTCCAGGGAGACACAGTCAGAAGCAGAGGAAGCTGGAAGGCTCAGCTACCTAAATTATCCAGAAAGTCCTATGTACACTAAGAATGGAAACACGGAAATGGAGTTGTGCAGGAATGCAATACCAAAGTTGTACAGGGAGGGACTGTTGCCTAAAATGTGGACAAAAACTTTTGAGGCAATGTAATTGAGGTAAAGCAGAGAGGATTTCTTTACTGAAAAGTATAATGACGCGCGCGCAGCATAGAGGTGATTCCTATTTTTATAACACTACTTAATTATCATAACTAAAGCTTACATCCAACCCAGAGACCATCCACCCTCGTACCACCTTGGTGCCACCCTTAGAACCTCCCTCGGGACTGCCCCTTGGCACGCCTTCCTAGAATTGAGTCAGGGGTCTCAGAACCCCTTACTTCTTCACCATCGTCTTCTTCACGTCACATTCCCCTGGTTGGAGGTTTTCCAAACTTCATGGGTCTTTTATCTTGTTTTGACTACAATACATATCGTTATTCCAGTCCTGGTACATGAGGCCTGAATGAAATGTTCTAGTTGCTATCTTACCCTTAGCTAAGACATTCAGGAATGCAGCACAGAGGTAGAAACTGCTAGTTGCTACTTCAACTATGAGAAGCTATACAGCTACATAAAATTTACAAATATACAGAAATATATACATATATACAAATATATACAAACACAAAAAGTCTTAAGGCATCAGGACTGTATAACATCAGTTGTTCTTGGAAATGATTATGGAACTACAACTCACAAGTCTGATTCCCTGTACCAAAGTCTGTGTTCACCTGCCTGTCCCCACCAGCTGGCCTTCAACACGAAGCTGCTGTCTGTGTTGTCCTATGAGTTATTGAAGTACAGCCTATTGAAGTACAAAGAACTAACATTACAGTAGTTACCTCTTATCCAGCAGCAAGTAACTGTATTGCTGTTTTATCAGTTAAGAGACAGAAATACATATCTATTTAAAAACACACGCGGTATTGTGTGCTTTGCAGAGTAAACCCCGACATTAGCACTGTGACAGGCTCACCAGAGCTAGTGTGAGGTGGTGGGGCTGACTGACACTGTGGCATTTCTTTAAGGAGTTTCTTGCATACATGCTATTCATCTGTATGTTGTTTACAACCAAAAGTTCAGCCAGAAAATACTTGCTGGGGGGAGGATGGACACTGGTGGCACCAGCCAGCAGGCACAAAGTAGGGGTGGTGGGGCTGCAGGATGATTCCAGGTGACTCCAAAACCAGTGAAACAGAGTGTAAATGGTGGGTCCAGGGAGCATGAGGAGCTCCTGTCCAGGGATAATCAGAAAAGGGGCAGCTTCAAGGGCAGAGACACTTCTGAGTGACCGCAGATGGCCCAGCCAGGGCAGGGACCCCCTAATGGGCCACCATGGCATGGATGTTAAACAGTTCACCCTCCCTTGCCTGGGGCAGGATGCGGCTCTGCATAAACTGGGCTTGCAAGTGGCTCAGCTGTAATGAGGGGTGGGGTAGAAGTGAGAAACTGAGACATGGACAGGGAAATACTGATGCAACTGCAACAAGCTGTTCATTATCAGACACAAAATCTGCTTTTAAATGCTGGAATGATCTGAGAAATGCACACCACGGGTTCCTTTTCAGATATGTGAGTCATTTTCCCAAAGCTGTTTAAGCCCACCATTTTAACGCCGGCAGCTGCGGCGCAGGGATGCTCCCGTGCATTCCATAGGACACAGGACCAGCAAGGAGCGTCTGGCTGGCCAGGGCTGCGCTCCCCACCTGTGCCTGTCCCTGTGCCTGTCCCTGTGCCTTTGCCTGTCCCTGTGCCTGTGCCTGTCCCTGTGCCTGTGCCTGTGCCTGTCCCTGTGCCTTTGCCTGTCCCTGTGCCTGTGCCTGTCCCTGTGCCTGTGCCTGTCCCTGTGCCTGTGCCTTTGCCTGTCCCTGTGCCTGTGCCTGTCCCTGTGCCTTTGCCTGTGCCTGTGCCTGTGCCTGTGCCTGTGCCTGTGCCTTTGCCTGTGCCTGTGCCTGTGCCTGTGCCTGTGCCTGTCCCTGTGCCTGTCCCTGTGCCTTTGCCTGTGCCTGTCCCTGTGCCTTTGCCTGTCCCTGTGGCTGTGCCTGTGCCTGTCCCTAGCACCATCTAGTGAGCCTCGGCCGACCGCTGCTCTTTCTGCATCACTGAGAGAACTAAAAATAATATCCAGCGACTTTGAGCCCACAGAATCCTTTGGGGATCTGCAGAGTCCTCTGAAGCTTGGATTTAAGGGTGGGAGGAAGACCTTTTCCAGGTGATTTCTGAGGATGCAGATCTTCCCTTCTTTCAAACACACACCTTCTCAGGGCTAAGGAGTGGGGCAGGTGTGTGTGTTATGGCAGCAGCGTGGCCATCGAGATGTTCCTTAGATGATGTTAAAAATTCTGATTTAACTCTAATAAGCAAGCTTGGATGCATCTCCTTTTATTAATATTATTGGTTGATTGGAATTTTGATTAAAGTAAGTAATATTTAGTCTGCTATTATCATAAGATGGTATTTTTTTACTCCTTAGAAATGAGTCTATATTATTCCTTCCAACCAAGATGAAAACTATTTCATAAAATCCTTACAGTAACCACCATTTCACTGGGAAACGTGAACTATTTTGCCCCTTGGACAGTTGTTACAAAGAGCAGAATCAGAAAATACTATATTATTATAATAATAATCATCAGTACAATTACAAAGCACTTCATTCTTCAGTACTTTATGCAGTTATGTATGTATGAGATGTTTCACTTGGATACAAACTGAACTTAGAGAAAAGCTTCATTATTAGTCAACTACACATCAAAACAACTTTCAGGTCTTTCAGCTCTTTGCTTTAGATGTCTGATAACCCTTTGAATAACAAAAGATAGATTCAAGAAGAGGAAAGGCGAAGTTCAGCAGGTAGGTGAAAAGACAAAGTGCAGTACTTGTTTCATGTTAACTGCAGGACAATCAGAGGAAGATTGTTGGTGTTATTTGGGTTCTACATTTCTATGGTACTTTTGGACGACCAAATTGTTCCCACATTTCCATCTCTTTCTGTGTTCCTTTCCACCTGTCGTTTTTAAACAATTCACACTCAGTAGGACGTCTGGAGACCTTTTGGGCATCCGGGTCTTTGTATTTTTTTTTTGAAAATTAAGTGAAAAATTAAAACAATAAGCAAAGCAATTCAGTCTCTGTATTTGCTCACATTCATATTGATACAATAAATCCTGCACACAAATTATTTACAGGATCTCTGGAGAACTCACCAAAGTCCTTACAGGTGTTTATATTAGGCCACCTTGGGTATTTCAGCAGAATTTCTATGTATTTGCAGCTTAAAAGAAAAAGAAAAAAAACCCCGAATTTATACGGTACTTCTAAACCAAGAAAGAATAACAATCTTCATATTGTTCACACAGTTGTACTTTAGAATAATTGAAACTTTCTTGACAGATGAACAGTTTTAGAAAAGTGCTGGAGAGACTGCATTTTATCTCAACCCCTATCTTAGTACCAATCTGTGTACTTTAAAAAGCAGTTTGAAAAGAAACATAGTATGGTAAGAAACTAGACATAGCTCAATAAAACAATATTCCAAAGACTTATGTCAGAATTGATGTTTGTGTTTTCAAGAAATAAGATGGCTGGAGTGCATCATTATGAGGCATTTTGTAGATACTTGAGGGTAGTAAATTTGATGTTTATTAAAGCAGGAGAGTTGGTGCTATCAAGGCCACAGAACAAGAATCCCAAATAATCTTTCACAGTGAGTTTGCCTTTCCATTCCCTGTCAGTGATTGAAGAACAATTCCTGCAGCCTCCTGGCTGGCATTTTCGTTTGTATCTATATTTTGGTACATTCGAAACTGATTTTCACATTCAGTCCATAAGAAATATTGATTCATAAGACAAGCTATTGAACAGACATTTCCAAAATGTAACAGTGATTTAATTAAGGAAAATAATCTCATTTTGTGTTGACATTAATTTCACGTTTAAACAATTAATTATCCTTCTAGCTGATTTTAAATATTATGCTCACACTACAAATCTATCTTAGTGCTTTCATTCAGGGAGGAAGTGGTGCAATAAAAATATTAAAAAAAATTCAAGGAGTAAATTCAGGTTTACAAATGTTTAAAGTAGTATTAGGTACTAAGAGATCACTAATAAACTAGAGGCAAAATTCGATGGTTTATGGACACATGAGTATAAACCTTATGATAATAATGAAGTTTTTACTGTTTTCCAAGGGAAAATAAGCTTAATTTCAAGACACATCTTTCCTTCAAATAAACACTCCAATCACTTATATTCGTGAATGTCCTACTCATTAGTTGCTCAACATAGTCTGACTACATAAATTTAGGTGAAGAAATATTAAACAGAAAACATGTCCCCAAGGAAATCAACTGAAGTATGCAATGGACTTGAGGGAAGCCGGGGTTACATTTAAAATCTACCAGTTTTACTCAAGAATATAGAACTTTTAACTTTCTCTTCATGCAGGCACCATTCTGCCAGTTCTCCTTTGTGAACGCCTATGTTTCCCCTGAAGGAAAATGTTAATGCCTGCCACCAGCCCTGTCTCTCACGGAGCTTTCTCCACACAAAAAAGTGGAGTAAATTGGGTATTAAGCTAATTCAGCTCTGCCTAACAGGAATGTTTCTTCTGATTAAGAACCAATTACCTGCTAAGATCCCTGAGGCCACCTGGAATTGTAACAGATTTAGGTACTTAATCATAACTTGTAATTTTTCTACCAGTGTTTTTCTGTTTTCTTCAGTTTGTGGATGCTTACGGTTTGGGTTTCTTTTTCAAAGTAGTAGTGGAATAGTAGACCACATAGTAAACAAAGTTAAGTAATTCAGAGGATTGATAACCAGGTACTGAATGCCAGAGTGTAGGAAATAAACCTCGGGTAAAATCTGTAGAACTACCTAACAAGCAGCATTTCCACATGCTGGAGGGTTTGGTGGTGGTGGTGGTTATTTTGTTTGTTTATTTGTTTGCTTGCTTGCTTTTAAATATAGTTTCAATTCAAAAGAACTATATCCCTCCCAAAAGGAATTTGGAAAAAATACTCCATCCTATATTTCTAAAAGTATCCTTAATTTTCAAAGCTTGCAATATTTCTTCCCAAAGAGCAGAGCTGCTAAGAATCTGTCCATGAATCTTGCCAACAAGACAGACAATTTCAAGTGGCTTTGTACAAATCTACAACTAAACTTTGAAGTTAGTTTTGATTTATAACCCTGGGTTAAATACCTAAAGTTCCTTAATCGGTGCCTGGAGGGAATTAATATCACGAAATAGGATTCACTGTAATTTCCTTAGTAAGTAACATGAAACCTAAAATAACTATTAGGAAAATCAGGGCAGAGTGGAGCAAAGACAGTCCCCTTGTGGTGGTAAGGCAACTAACAGGATTACAGGGGGATTCCTGTGTTAGATCAGAATCACAGCCACAGCTACTCTGACTCCCAGGAGTCCATATCACTTTTCAAAAAATGGAGCAGCAGTTTTTATTCAAAGTTTAAGGGATTTAAAGAATAAAACTAACTAATTTTTTTTCAATAACTCGTATATATATTTTAAGTGACTTTTGGAGAAGAGACTAGGATTTTCTCAGTTCTCTGCTCATGAAGAAAAAGCCTTCATGAAAAAGCAGGTGTCTTTTTTCCCTGAACTAAGAGGTATCAATATTTCTGTACGCCAGTTTAGAGATGTTGAACAAGATGAAACAAGTGTCAAGCTGCTCAGGTTTATCAAAAAGGCATAACTTTTAACCACACTCAGAAGCAAACCTGTGGATATCTTTATAAATTTCATAGAGAAAATTAGACTAAATTCACACGACTTAACCTGTAAATATTGACAATTTCCCTTTACGGTGGCTGGAGAGTCAAGCATGTTATGTTCTTTTAAGAGTCTTTTATATAGAATCATAGTATGTCTTGGGTTGGATAGGGCCTTAAAGATCCAATATAATGTCTGAATGTTTGAACCTGCAAGTTGTTAACCCTCCCTTGTCTCAGTAATATCACTTAAACAGTTGTATGATTGTCTCCATGGCAATAATGAATTCTGAACACAGACATTTATCTTCAAGAGCGAAATGGTTGCCTAGGGCTTCCAGGATTTGGACTTACAAAAGGACAAGAGAACATCTAGCTGGAGTAAATATGGCAGAGAAATATGATTGCTGTATTACAACACAAGACCTGCAAATAAAGACAGATGGGTAAATGGTCTAACCCACTCAGTCGTCCCACCCTATTTCCCATCCCCAGTATGAGTAAAAGTACAAGTGCTACCATATCACTTCCTCATTCCTCATGATATTGTATTTATCAAGGGTATTTTATACGTAGCTGTGGGTGTTCTCTGCATATGTTAGGGACACAAAAACTGACTGAGTTATAGGCCAACCCAGCAGCAATATGCTAGTTTTGAGCACTGCCATTTCAAAATACGTTTATGAGAGCTGAGATTCAACATCATACAAACAAATACAACTGTGTTCTACAGCCATATCTCAGCTTGGTTCTGAGACTGGAGTTCAAGGTACAGTTTGTGTTATATAAAATATTGTTACTGGCAAGAGAGATACACTGAATACATCGAACTAAAGCATGAATAATCACTAATAAGAATAACTTAAGAATAAAATAAGAATAATAACGCAGTAATAAGTATAACTTAAGCAATAACTGATTCCTGTTTTAATAGTCTACAGGAACTGAACAGGAACTGAATTCCTGTTTTAATAGCCTAACCCTCCAAGATATCTAGTGGAAACAACAATTCATATAAAGAATACAGTTAAAATCATTACAGAGAACATCTCTTCCTATATCTTATAGTCCTCCGTTTTCTCTCACATTTCGATCCAATGTTCCTCATGTTCTAAAGCTGACAGTTGTAGTTTTCTTCAAGCAAGAGTTCAGGTGCTGCTTATGCTGAATTTTTAGTCTTTGTCTGTCAGTTATGATGAGTTGAAGTGGGAATCAAGTAGAATAGAATAGAATAGAATAGAATAGAATAGAATAGAATAGAATAGAATAGAATAGAATAGAATAGAATAGAATAGAATATTTTAGTTGGAAGTGACCTGCAATTATCCTCCAGTCCAACTACCCCAACCACTTCTGGATTGACCAAGAGTTGAATTATTAAAGGCATTGTCCAAATGCCTCTTGAACAGCCTTGAAGCACTGACCACCTCTCCAGAAACTTTGTACCACTGTTTGACCACCCTCTCTGTAAAGAACTGCTTTCTAATATTAAGTCTGAAATTCACCTCCTCTGCCTTTGTCAGGGTGATGTTCACAATGGATGAAAGTTTCTTCCTCTTCTCTCTCTGAGTCCACTAAGAGTTACATTTACATGTTTTCTTATTGTAATTTGCCTCATCACTTGTTCCCTGCTAGGGCAAAGTCTGAAAGTCTAAAAGTTGTCTCCCCCAGCTCCAGCTGGTACTGACTGCTCCTTGCGGGGCAGTGCCTCCACAGGTTTGCCAGACCTTTATCATCATTGGTGTTCACAGAGCTTCAGCTCATACAAATATGCCGTCATATTCACTTTGCCACCAGATGAAAGCAAAAATCAGCTGAAACCATCTCAAGAGAAAGCCAGACATGTTCTGACACCTTGCAATATCAGGTCGCTTCAAGTCTCTTGCTGGTTATGGCAAAAATCATATTTCAAGGGCTAAACAGCATTTTTGTTTACTGGTTTGTATGCATACATATCTGACAATTACTGTTATCAGCATTTTATTACTCATACAGATAAAATATATCTGACTGGAGTTTAGTACGTTATGCAGTCTTCAAGGTGAGAAAATAGCCTCTCCTGCTCAGTAGGCACATCCATGCCAGGCTGAGCCACTATTTTGTCTCCAGCTCTCAGACGGAGGTCACTGTGTGTAATAAACTGAATGTGCAAAGAAAAGTGAGGGCGGATGTTGAGCGTCAATAATGAATACTCAAGACTGAAAATTGAAAGTATATGTGATGGAAATGCACATAATTTCTCTCTGGAAACTCAAAATGCTTTTCACTTTTTAAGTGATCTAGCTCTTTGTGAGGAGTTTCTAACCAGGAGTGAAGAAGCAGATGCACTTACTTGTAAATAAACAAGAATGTAAGTTCCATTCACCTTGTGACTAAAGCAAATTCTTCTACCCCATATAAGAGCCTAAAGATAGCTCAAGTTTTCCTGTGGCTGACTCAGATGTTATAGTATGTTAGCATGGAAAGCACTGTGTGTATTGTGTTAGACCCTATTCGTTGGGCAGGAAGATGGATATAGTAATATATATTGATTTCCCAATCAGTATACTCATTCTGAATAATGGATATCAAAACTGGAAACAAATGAGCTGTGTATGTCTGATGTCTACAAATTTCTTCTTCCACTGTATCCATAGTAAGGAGGTTATTAAGGATTGAATATTTGTGCTTTACAGAGAGCTGTGTCCTACCTTCTTGAATTAAAAAAGTAAATTTTTATTCCATTTGAGTATTAAGATCACAACCCTTAATACTTCAAAGACAAAGGCAAGATTTCCAGTGGCTCTCTCAGGGCGCTGGGGATCTGACATCTCCCTGGGCTGGGGACCAGGGATGTCAGGAGCTCCCAGGAAAGCAGGGTAGGGACCCGGCAGACAGGGAGGGCAGCTGGGGAGCAGCTGCAGCCTCGGGCACCAAACTCTTCCCTGGGGATGTGGAGGGTCTGGGACATCAGCCAGAGGGTGGGGGTCAGGATCCAGAGCCTGAGGCCCAGGGCCATGAACTCACATGGCTGTGGCACTGTGGGACCTCAAATTCAGGGAGGGCAAAGAATAGAGGCTGGTGCTGGCTCAGCGAGGGGAGCCCTGACAGTCTCTCTGTCATTAGTCATCCTTTGTAATCTCCACACCAGTATTTTCCTCACAGATTTTAAGGAAGGTAGGGACAGGGGAGAGAGAAGACAATAAAACTCCCAGCTGTTTGAAACATCTGCAGCAGTGTCCCTGGCAGAGCTCCACAGCTGAGCTGAGCTCCCTCAGCAGAGCTTTACAGAGGCTTTGGTCACTGATGTTTGCAGCTCATAGAAATGTACTCGAAGGCTGCTGATCTCTGGGCAGCTTCCATTACTGACATCAGTAAACTGCCCAAATGAACTCGAACCAACTAAGCTGTCCATATGTATCTGAATTGGCGCTCACAGGACTCTGGCCAGAGCATGGCAATAATTCTCTTCCTGTAAGTGGAATTGTTACAAGGACCTGTTCATAAATAATACGTTTCAATTTTCAAGCAGTGTCAATTGGACACAGACCATGAGGCACATCTTTCTTTTGCCAATTTAGCTGCCAAATGGAGTGTGACTATTTGCAGATACAGAATACACTTTTCACATGCCCACTAACAAGTGGGATAATTGCACAAACTTACCTTCTAGTGGAATCAGAATGTAAATACAGTGAGGAGAATTGCTTTCAGAAAGTCATTTAAAAGCAGAATTGAAAGATTATTTGCACTAGCCATCATACCTGTCTATTTCTAGGAATGCATTAGTAAGCTCTTGTTTTTGTTTTGTTCATGTTCAAGTCCTGTACTCTCAGTATCTAATAAAATTAATGAGGCAATTATCTGGCAAGAAAAGGTAACTCATTAGCTTATCCATTAAGAGCAGTCTAATAAATAGTCACAGCTTGGACTTCGTTCAGCACAAACTCAGACTGCATTTATTCTAAAGAAAATTAAGAAACACAAAAAAAGAATGTTTTGAAGAAATTAAACCAAAATTGTTAATCCTATGCCCCACCACAAAATTCAAAGACTGCTTCAAAGACAAATTTTTGAAATTCAATTTCAAATGTGTAACACTGTGATCTAATTTTCTAAATAGAAGATGGTTAGGAAAATAGAAACTCTAACAGGGTTAGTCAAAAGCTGTAGAAAAGAGTAGCATGTAGCAATTAAGCTAAAAATGGAAGATTAAGTTATTCAAAAGATGCAAAAGATCTTCACTGGAAAATGTGGTTTCTATTTTTAATTCTTCGCTTTTCTGGCAGTCAGTTCTACAGCTCTGGTGCAAATATTACACTCTGTGATTGTCCAAAGGGGTTGTTGGAGATGGAGACAACATTTCCCAACTGGATACAGCTCTGAGCAATCTGCTCTAGCTGAACCTTCTCTTCGCAGGGCAGTTGGATCAGATCTCCAGAGGTCTCTGGCAAACTCAAGCGATTCTAAGACTGGGAGGTATGTCAAAAAAAGGTAAGATTGAAAACTTCAGTGTTTCTTACTAACCCAAATGAACCCTTAGGGAGCACAGAATTGTGTTCTTAACGCATGGATGAAAACAGTTGGAGCCATAATGAAGAAACTAAGTCCTAAACAGTAGGAGATTAAACACATTAATTAATTTTACTCTTATCTTCACTTTTTTGTTTTTACATATTCCTTTCTGTTATTTTACCTGGAAAACACATAGGAATCTTTAGCATCTCCTTGAACCATACAGTGGATTCCAGGCAGGAGTAACTAATTATGCTAGGGTTCTTGAGCTTGGAAAAATCTGTTGAAGGAGTGAGATATTATAGACAACCACACAGTCATCATGAATAGCATAGAAAAAGTAGGTAGGGATTTGCTGGCTCTTCTGGAATGGAAAACAAAGGATTACAAGAACATTGTCCAAGGAATGTAAGAATGGGTGGAACTTCTAAAACTGTTAAGGGGAGGAAATCATGTGTGCTTCCTCTGTTCTTACACTTGGGCATCTACCTTTGGCCACCAGAGGATATAGGTCACCATAACAGTCATTGTTATGAAAAATCTGCTAAAAACTTATTCTAAAAATTTTTTATTTGCTTAACACTGAGCTTATCACTGAATACAAGTCTGATTGCAAGGGAGCACAATTTTCTATAACAAAAATTAAGAGACAAAATTCAGGTGTGTATACATTAAAGTCCACAGTAGACTTTTTTATCAGTATTCATGAACTAGCATATGATTGAAGTTACTCATATATTTAGTTCAGAATAAGAAACATATATTTGGATACTGATCTCCAGCTTTAAACAGTTGTGAAAGAGTTGAAATTAATATAATCTGTATTTTACCTGTCCCTTCACTCTACACAATTTATGTCTCTTAATTCTGACTATTACTTGTGTTTAAATTTCTTTACTTAGCACAATAAAATTTTCACTTTCATACCCATCATCTAATTGCATTCAATCAAATTGAGGAAACTCCGTTGGTTCAGCAATTCCCTATCATCACCAAACACCCCTTTTTCCTCCCCAGTGTGTAGTTCATAGCTAAAAGTAACCCCAAAAAAATCATTGAATTATCCCTGTGGTTAACTGCCAATCTCTTTATCAAAATGAATATCACTGGGGCTATTATTTTAGCTACTGAATACCAACAAGAATGTTCACTATTTTGGAAAACACACACACACACAAAAAATAAAATGTAGAGAAGTGCTACAAAATATGTATGATAAGTCTGGGTTCCTTAACTTACAGTCTTAAACCTGCAAGAGCCCAAGGAAGTTAATTCAGTCTGAAAATTCTGTCCTTCAGCCACCTGGCACTTTTTTTCCCAATGACATAAGAACAGATGGCCAGCCCCAATCCAGAATTTCTTTTCTAGGTTTGATTCAGCCCCACAGTACAACTTGTAAGTCACGTTTCCTGATTAATCTTAAACATTCTGCAATGGAAGAATGAACTTTGATCTGCTTTCAGGACATTTACATGTTTTGTATGGTTGCTCATAGATAAAATGTAAATTGATGTTATGCAAGATAGGCTATGGTAATTATGATTATTTTAATTGGTTAAAAATGTGAAAAGATGAAAGTGGGAATGGGAATTAGAAACTAGAACAAGATGGAGAATTTAAGCTTCTAATGTTATGGGATACAAAATGTGCTCTTGGCTTGCAAAAACCTCCAGATGCTTGTCAATGAAAAGTGAAAATAGGAAACAGAAAATCTGGGAGATCTTAAAGACAGATGTAAAGGGACTGAATTTTGAAGAATGAAAGGATCAAAACTAAGCAGCCCTGAAAATTCTGACCAGCATGCCCAAAGTTCCTGAACTGAGTATGAGCAGATATGTATCCTATAAATAAGAGTTTTTAAAATCTGTAAGGACTAGTTGGACTCAGGAACATTCAGTCAAAATGCAAGTAATAGTTTTTCTTTACTCAAGCCACCTTTCATACAGACAGATTTCAAAATTAGAAAAGATAATGAAATCATGGTGCCTTACACACCCTCATAGATTGTCACAAACTTTCAAGTAGATTTGCTCCTATGCCAGGCTTTAAACCAGTATGCTTTAAAAGCACTCCTAAAATATTTTATAATTGAAGCAAACAAGTATGTTTTCTGCATCAGGAGAGAGGGAGAAAACTATTCTCACCCTTTAACTTAAGAAACGATTTTAGGTTTTTACATTGGGAACTTTGTCATTTTCCATCCTCTGTGTAACTGCTGGAGAGAAAAGAGTTCACTGCTGACTACGCTGGAGCTCAAGAAAATAAGCTGTCAAACTTAGGGGCCAGTCAAGGCGTGAATGAAGGTCTTTCATGGGCAGCAGTTTTGTAACTAACCTAATCACTAACAATTGAATAAGATTTAGATAAGGTGCCAAGGGGCACACTTTGCCAGGTTTGTTTTGTGTTTTCCAGTTTTCCTAAAGTGGATTAACTATGAAAATGGAAATACCAGAAAAACTTGAATGACTATTTATTTGTTTATTTAGACAACTTAGGCTCTTGGAATTTGATTATTGGTCAGGTGATGCAGCTGTGGGTAGCAGAACAGTTGCATGCAAAGTTCAAATCATAAATACAGTGAAAGCAATGAAAATCCTTCAGATAGATTAAATACTGCAGTTCAGAAGACACAGTGAAAGCAAATCACATTAACTGTCAAGCCAAATTTTTTGTTTTGTTTTGTTTTGTTTTGTTTTGTTTTGTTAGCTAGACTTACGGGGAATTTTATTCCTTTTGGAAAAAACTCTTACTTGAATAAACTACAATATAGAAACATCCACACTGTGATTTCTCAAGAAGAATTTTAAGGAGCAGATTTTCCAGATTTCCTTGAATGTGCCTTTTGGTTCAAAAAACTCACTTAATTTGTAACTTGTGTATAGGGTTTGCTTGATCTGATACTCTTTGGGTGTAGTCAATCATTTAGAACATTGCTGGAGGCTTAACATGAACCAGTTTCTATCCCTGCAGACACTGCAGCCTCTCAAACAATCCAAAACCTAAAGAAAAACTCCTGTCATGAGTTGCTGGAGTGACCTACAATTGCATCACTTTTTCCACATTTATTGTCAATTTTTACTATTGCTATAGGCTTAATTTCATTTCAAAAACATCACATTGTCAGAAACATCAGCATGATAACTTTTTTTTTTTTTTTTTAATGCAATAATTATCTGTCTCAGGTAAGAGAATACAAGGTCAGACTAACTTTACATATTGAAGAAAGTTTTCAAGAGCATAGAGAGATGCATCAGTTAGAAGGTGGAGGCTATTGGACTTTAACAATTATTTGCTTTTGCTGTCTTATATTGCACTTTTTTTCATGTTTGCCACCAACTTTTCATGTCTCAGGCCATCAACTGATACAAAAGCCTCTAATGCAGTTACTTTGAGTCCTGAGTCACTACCTGGGAGGTGGTGATGCCTTGTCATCTCAAATTGCACCATCTTCGGGAGGATACAAGCATGACTTTACATGTTGGGGTTTTTTTCCTGAATCAGGTTGCTTTTATGTGTCAGAAACTGTAAGTATAACTTAAGTCAGATTTCTCAATGTGAATTTAATAGTGGTTATGGGGGAGGAAGCAAAAACCATCACGCACTTCTTTGAAAATGGAGTCTGTTAGAGAAAAATCTAAATCAAAGTGTCTGACACATCCTACCATGCATGTGAAATAATCATCTGCCAGAATGCATTAGTGGAGAGATGAATTATGTACCAGTGCCCTCACTGCAGCTAACATTAATCTGATTCTTATTCTAGTTTCATATATTTTTTGTTGCTTCAAGAAAAGGAACAACACCCCTGCTTTTCCCTTCTCCACAAAACTGCACAAACCCAAACAAATAAGGTGATTTTAATATCTGACTCTGTTTTTTTAATTTCTTTTAGGAGTTCTCATTTCAATCCTCGATTGGCATTTTGATTTTAGGTACTAGAACAACTTTTAATTGTAGCTGTTATCTGCACTGAAAACATTAATTAGGGAGAACGGTGTAGGAAAACGCGTGAAGGCAGACAAAGTGCCTTTACTTTTAAAATAAATACAGATGAACACATTTGTATGTCAGCTGGTTTCTTCCTCTAAAAGCCCTGGGGTTTTACTCTGAGGCAATTGTGAAACAATTGCATCAAATGGATTTCACAAAAGGCATCTTGATGGAGAGGCCGGTAAATGCATTTATTACAGGCCTTTGTTCCATGGAGAGCTTAAAGGCTGAAACTGAGGGCAGGACCCCACTTAGACTATTCACTGTATACAAAGGGAAAGTGCTGTCCTGAAGAGCTAATAAAACAAGTTATGAAAGGAGATAGAGATGCCCAAAGCCACATGGAAAATTGGTAGTAGACTTACAGATTTGCAGCCCATTTTTCTTGCTGTCCCTGACAGACTTTTTGTAGTCTCATGGACGGAAGATTATATCATCATAAAGGTGATGTCAGTGGCATGGCTTTGGCACTGGCAGTGTCTGTGCTCCCCATGATGGAAACAGACACCCCTTCAAATAACCTCATGGTCTGGGCAAAGCGTTTGCACCACACACAGACTCACACAGACCCGGACACACACACGCTGGCAGTCTCCACATACAGCAAGCAGTTTGTCACATTAAAATGTAAAGAGTGGATTCAAATGTGTGCAGAAACCTTTTACTCTATATTGGAGTTCCAGCTCCCATCCTCCTAGTGACACAATAATGTGTCACTCTGCTGTTATCCCACAGTCATCTCTCTCGTAGATATGTAAAAAAGTGAATAATCTCCCTATTGCTGCTGAGTCACTCTCAGTGTAACACTTGCCTACGTATTTAATGAATCACAATAATGTGACGTGACGGCAGCACTGCGGGGGAGCAGAACGTGCTGGGGATAACTGGAGGCGTGTGTGCGGAAATAACACTCCTGGGCATCTTCCTAAAGTGAATTTTCTGCTCTGATGTGCCTAGGAAAGGCTGGCTGAGCAGATCAAAGAAAAGTCATCCATCTGGTCACGTGGGGAGACAGAAGTGCAGAAGCAAATTTCAGCTAAATAAGTCTGATCCAAACCATGGGACATACCTGTCTTTCTCAGCATGGAAAAGGAAAGGAGTTAGAGAGAAAACAGCAAACCCATCCTGATGAATTAGATACTGCTAGAGACTATGCCCATGGAGAGAGGACTGTGTTTCTGAGAGACCTGAGTGAAGCTGAGTGACCTGACTATTCTTTTCAGTCTCTATTTTTTTGCCATAAATATATTATGCAGATGTCCGCAACATCTATAACAGGAACAGGAAAAGGACATGCTTGGATGACCAGTTTGACATCCAGATATATTGGGCATATTGCTGTGAACTGAGTCTTTCACTCTGTTGGTATCAGGCCTTTGTAAGAGGTTTGGCATTAACTCTTTGGGTCCTGTCAACATCATGCACTCATTTGCTTTGTCCTTCAAAAAATTAGAGTGCTTTCTCTGCAACTTTTAAGATATTTTATAGTTTTGAAAAGCAGAAGAAATTACTAAAGGAGCTGTAAACAGAAAAAAAAAAATCTGCATATCCTGCTTTTCCTACTCTCACTGCAAGTAACGTGTTTTAAAAATCACCTGGCCAATTTTCATACTTTTCTTGCAAAATAAATTGCATTTGGTACCTTTCTTTAATTCCAAACATCAAGAATGAAAAAATAGAGATTTCTTGAAAGCATGACAATAATAGGAAAACAGGGCCACTTTGCAATATTTATTTGACCCAAAAAGAAAAAAATGTGGAAGTATAACTACATTCTTCTGGAAGCTCACTAAGGTGATGCTGGATTCTGGACTGAAATCCCAACTCCATTCTGCATTTGACATTAACACTGTAATTTTTAAATTTGGAACAAGAATGAGAAAAATACTCAGCTGAGCTGTGTGTTTCCAATGTTACAGTGACAATCTATCTAGTGGAATTTTTCCCAGGGGGTCTTGTAAACTCTTTTGGCTAAACTGTATTAATATGCAAATTGGGAAATACTTAGTTGTAGGAAATGAAATATGGGAAGATGTGAATGTATCAATTTTTTTTGGGTGAAGCAAACTATCTTTTATTGCAGGTATAAAGTCTGAAAATGTTAAAATTGCCCATATATTTTCCTTTGACAGTTCTTGTATTAGAAGACTGACATTCACAACAAGGACATTTTAACTGCTGAACATAAACTTTGTGGATTTGGTTGTTTGCAGTACAGCTTTTTTAACAAAACCAAAGAGCAAATAAGGCTATAACCTGGATGCTGTACCAACCAGAGGCTACACTAGATAGGAAATAAACAGCAGCCAGATAGAACGTTAAGTAGAGTTAACCTTTGAAGAGAGCTAACCTGTATTTAAGGAACTTGCTTCGAATTAGTACTAATGAGATGGGGGGACTTAAAAAAATTTGCCTTACATTATACCTCATTACTTAACCAATATTCATATCCCATATATTGTTTCCTATTGATACTACTATAACCTGGGGGACTGTGCTTTACTCCATTTAAACAATTGCAAAAAATTATTCCTCATTACTACCTCCAATACTTCTAAATTCATAATTTCGTAATATTTCTGTTTTCTGCATTTTGCTATCCTCATGTAGCCCATCTTAGATTCACAACTTATTTTTCAAAACTTTTTTTTTTTTTGTAATAGAAATATTTTAATACTATTATTCTCAAATGCTTCAGATGTATAAGGTGACAAAAGAGCACTGAGTACAAAACAAGTTTTGCACAACCCTGGATACAGTGATAGTTCAGATCTATCCTCTGTTCAGGCCATGTAGGCTCATTCTCTTTTCAGACACCAGATGTTGCAAAGCTGAGATTCCTGTAGGCTGCCGGTATAGCCAGACAGGGACTGACAGCAAGGCAATACATAATAGGTGCCCCACAGAGAGTTATAAATTACCATTAACAACAGTTCCAACCAGAGGTGACAACTGTAAGTGTCCTGAGCCTACCTATATGTTTTACAAACTTAATGTTTACTTTTGGAGTTAGGACAGCCAAAGTTTTGTCTCGCCGCAAGATCCAATACTTCCATTTGAGTTTGGCATCTGCTGATCAGGTAGTTATATACAATAGGTTTGTCACATTAAACTGATTTTATATGCATTGCCTTTCTGTCAGTCATAGAGACACAGAATTGTTTCGGTTGGAACATGTGATAGACAAAAAACACAAGCTCAAACTTTGTCAGGAAAAAGCAAGCAGCAAAAAGGCAAAAAGCCCTTTATTCACTACAAGTTTATCTTTTATACTAGTTTACTACTGTCCATCCATGTCTGTGCTACATATCATTGGCTAGGTGTGCTTGTCCATCAGTCTTAGTCCATCTTCTGATAGGTGGTCATCACCTCTCCTCATGCTGGCAAATCTCAAAACACACTCTTGCTCTTCTTGGTTGTTTTCTTCATTTCCTTCTACTTTTCCAGGCCTGGCCCAAGGGCACAGGTGGTGTTTGCTGCAGTTTTCCCAGGCCTACAGCCACATCCTCTCAAGGACGAAGGTGTCCGTAGCCCAGGATTCCTCCATAGGAGCAGACCTCTGAAATCACTGAGTCCAGCGATTAACCAAGCACTACCAAGTCCACCATTAAACCAGGGCCCCAAGTGTCGCATCTGCACATCTTTTAAATACTTCTCAGCATGATAACCCATCACTTCCTTGGGCAGCCTGATCCAATGCTGGACAAATCTTTTGGTGAAGAAATTTTTTCTAATGTCCAACCTAACACCTCTGGGGCAACTTGAGGGCATTTCCTCTTGTCCTATCACTTGTTACTTGGGAGAAGGACTGACACCCTCCTGTCTACAGCCTCATTTCAGGTAGTTGTAGAGAGCAAGAAGGTCTCCCCTTGCCTCTCCACGCTAAACAAGGCCATTTATTAAGTATGTTGAAGACATAAAAATATGTTTCTTCTGAAGTGACATTTTTGTGTTAATACACAAAATGCAGGTCAAAGAAAAAGTCATTGAAAGAAAAGAAAATCTCACATCTAGCTCTAGTTAAAGAAATAAAAGTTAATTAATAATTCATAGGAGAACCTGGAAACACAGCTATTTCGGTTGGGCAGTAGTTCATAATGTTTTCTCTGAGATTCATTTTATAACTTTTGTGTGTCTGGCACTGCTTTTTCACATCTTACCTAATCAAGTAATACTGAATAGTTTTGTGCAGTTTCAATACCTGAAGGATTAAATAATGGCTTCTGCTTCAAATTTAGATAAGCAGACAGTGAAATTAATATGAATTATTTAACAGTTGGAAACTTGGGATTGACCCCCTTCTGTCAGAATAGAGGTAGATAATTTACAAAATTATATAGTATGTGCCTGCAGTGGGTTTATCTGAGCATGTTACTGTTTGGTTGCTTGAAGGAAAATCTACCATAATCTTGTGCACATGGAGTTAGACTAAAAAACATATACTGGATCTTAATACCTCATCTGTGTTTGGAAGTCTCAGCCATAACTCATGTGACAATGTAAAAGGCAGTGGTCACAGTAATACCCTCGGGGTTGCTTCAAGGTTAGCTGAAATTATTGAAATATCCACCAGCTTCATGAGATTTGATTTCAAGCGACTGGGTTCAAAGAGCAGACATGACTCAACAGTTAACATTATAAATCATCACAATATGATATTTAATCAATGATTATTTAATTTCTAGTGCTGTAATTATTACATGTATACTATGAGGATAGAGGCTAGTCTGTGTCCATTCATCCAGTGTTGTTTTTCACTTTAAAATTCAGGAGCATCTGTACTTTTTACCAAAACATTCAGTTAACCCAAGAGTGCACTGCATCACTGTAAAATATGAAACTCCAAAGTTATGTAAAAATGCATTTGAGTACACCAGGCAAAGCTTGTGTTTGCTCTCAGTCATCCGAGTGACACAAAATCCTGTTTTAAATACAGCATTCTAGCCCACCACCAAGGTTAATGTGCACCCTCACGCCTCATCAGATTTGTACCAGATTTCAGATGTGACTGCCTCTACATACTAAATGGTAGGTCCTTTGCATTTTCCAGGCATTACAATCAATCACTTCCAGCTCTGCAGCTGACCTCTGTTTTGCAAGCCTGGTCATTCTGGACTGTTCGCTGTTCTGTGTCTTTATTAATCACAGCAGCTATTAACTCCTTAGGTGAAAATTACATTGACAACTGAGGCGATAAATTATGATTAATACAGAGAACCAAGAGAGAAAAAACGTCTCAGAAAGATTTTAAGCTAAACATTAATAGTCATTTTATGAAGTTGTCACTGTTTAAAGACTTGAGAGCTGATCCTGATCCTTATTCACAATCTCCTCTTGTTATTCACACACACTTCAACCCTTATGTGTTTTTCCACCTCCCAGAGTGCAAAAAGCACCACAATTCCTTTATTACGTGGTTTGCTTGTTTTCTTTTGCTGACCCATAATAGTTGTCTTCAGTGGGGAGGAAAGATTACTGGTTTTAAAGAATCACACTGAATCACAGCAGCTGCTTCCTGATCCCTGGTTAAAGATCTTCTTTATCATTTGTTTATAGTGGCACCAAACCAGTTCCTGCCTCTGCCATGTTCAGAGAAGCCATGAGTGTTTAACTAATGATTTTGATCTGGCACTACTACTTGAATGGAGAAAAAAATTCTTTTCTGTGAATAGAATCATTTGTAAAGTGAATATGAAAGGGACACCTTCTAAACAGGTTTTATTTGAGGAGAATATTTTAGGCCAGCAGAGATACCTGAATTCTAATCATAGTTGAATACAGTCTTTCACAAATAAGTCACAACTAAGTGAAATGCTCTAATTAAGAAAACCAGAGAACTACATAGCTTGATTGTACTGCATAACTTGGTAATAAAAGTATTACTGGATATATTGAATATTTGTGGACATGGAGAAGGTTGGGACAAAATCATTCTATCAGTTTCTATTTAGCTAAACTGTGTTTAACACAGAAAACTCCCACAGTTTTGATCAACACTAGATAAAAGGCCAGCAACCAGAAATTCTTGTGTGCCAGTCCTGATTCTGACTCTTGGCCGGTAAATTGCCTGTAATTGAATTAATGGCCACTAATTCAGAAGGGCTGTTTTCTCACCTCCCTGTAGTAAGTCAGCTAAGTATCGGGAAGAGTGATTAGCCTGCATTTTATGAGAGGAGTGCTTTGACTACAAAAATATTCGGTAAGTGATGGGATTACTTAATATGAAAGGAATCACAAGCAGATTTGAACAAATCGAGTTCTATATATCACCAAACATTAGGTGTCTAAAAAAATGTAAACATGTATTTCTGTGCTTTGGCAAAATGGAGTAGTGTGAGGAAAAAAAGTGATATCATTGGTCAAGAAAAAGCTGAGAGAGAAAAGAAAATGTGTAAAAGAGACTGCATTAATTACATGGCATTGCAAACAAGGAAGTTTTTGGAGACATTAGAGGATTGCCAATCTTTTTTATTTCTGAACAACTTTCTTTAATATTTATGTGATATAAAAGTTTTTTTCAGATGTTTTTGGTAGTTGTATTGGGTCTGGCTGGGATGGAGTTACTTTTCCCAAAGTAGCCCTCATACTGCTGTGCTTTGCACTGGTAGCTAGAAAAGTGTTGGTAACACACCAGTGTTTTGGCTACTGCTGAACAGCATCAGCACTGTCTCTCCAACATACCCCCTCACCAGCGTGCTGCGGGTGGGCCAAAGATCTTGGAAGGGGAGACAGCCAGGACAGCTGAAACACATCGACCAAAGGGATATTCCATACCATATGATATCTGCTCAGCAATAAATGCTAAGAGAAAGGAGGAGGAGGAGGGAGGGGCATTCATTTTTTTATATTTGTCTTCCAGAGCAACCCCTGTGTGTACTGAAGCCCTGATTCCGTGGCAGTGAATGTTCATCATTTGCTTATGGGAAGTAAAGAATAAAATCTTTTTATTTTTTTTGCTTCCATGCTCATGACCTTTGCTTTTAAGATAGACTTCCCTTGTCTTGACCCACATTTTTCTTTATATCTATCTTATTTCCTACTCCCTCATCCTGCTGAGGAGGGAAATGATAGATCAGCTTGGTGGGCACCTGATGTCTAGGCAGGGTCAACACACCACCATCCTTTTTGTCACCCAAGTGAGGCTTAAAGAATTTCAGATAAGGATATAATTGGGAGATGTAATGGGCAAAACATGGACTGAAGAATGTTGAATGGGTGAAAAAATCTTGGGGAATTTCTGGTGCTGTAAGTGTGGTGAAGGGACTAAGAGGTGGATTGTATGTAATTTGCCCATTTTTGTACAATGTTTTGATGATGTTATTTTGATTTTTGTGTAATTCTTATTTTTGTTGATGAGGGAAATTCATAAATATTGTGTGATGAATGTTGATTTTATTGATCATTCTTAAATATGTGATTCACAGAGGTGAGAGGTGGAATGTGTTTGGTTTGCATAGCAAGATTTTGGTAGAGTGAATGGACTTTAGGGGTGGCTCAGCAGTAGCCAAAATGCTAGTGTGGTACCAACACTTTTTTAGCTACCAGTGGGTCTGTCTTGGAACCAGCTGACATTGGCTCTGTTGGACAAGAGTAAACTGAGGGTTTGGGCAGGGGGACTAAGTGTGGTTTTTTGCATTTCTTAGTTAAAAAGTGTCTTACCAGTTTCGAGTTAATTTCACTCTTCATTCCCCCTGGACCATTCACATTGACACGGTTTCAGGTTGGCAAATACTGAAAAGAAGTATCATTTTTTTAGCTATTATTGCAGAATATTCACAGAAGCAACATTTTGAATTAATAAGCACTAGCATTTATTTTAGAAATGTGATTCTGACATTTATATTATAATATGCAATCACAGAAAATAAACCCAGGTATTCAAATAATGTAAAATACTTGGAAATCATGGATTTATCCTTAAAATTACTAATTGCTTGAAATACAGAAATATTTAAATATTGGTTACCTACATTTACCTCATGCTTTCTTAAAAAAACTTTTTGAATCCCACATTTTCACATTGATTCAGTTATATGAACTGTAAATACATATTTTCAAAAGAATAGAAAGATGTTACTGTAAAATAATAACTTGATTCCATGAGCTTACATTTAAAAATGGGGGATGGTGGTCCTTGGAAAACTTATCAGGGGGTCTCTGAACTTCTCAAGAAGTCAAGAGTATTCTATACCCTGCTTGAATTCATTTTGATTTATTTTTAGAAACAGACCAAAAGGTTCCCTGGCCTGTTCTTACTGCTAAACTGAGTATGAGAAATGACCTCTAATTCACTCACGGCTTCTGAATTATTGGAGACTTTCTCCCCATAGCAACATTAATATTTCTCAATTTGTGTCACTACCTACCATCCATGTAACCAGTCCTGTAACTTAATAAAAAAATGCAAGGCTTGTTCCCCACAGTAAAGTAAAGCCTCATAACTCAGCTGTAATGAAAACTGAAGAAACCTACACGAATACAAAGTGTCCCCAATCCACTATTTTAGATAAAAATCTCATGTTATTTCTCTTTCAGTGCAGTATTTTCTTTGCAGTCATATTTCAACCAGTGTTATCCATATCTTTCCTTGGAAAAAAATTTAAAAATCTGACAGCCAAGGAATAAAGACTGTTAGAAAAAAAGAAAAAAGAACCATTAAGATATAAAGACAAAAGGAAAGTTTACCATAGCCTTTTCTAAAGGAAGGAAAAGCATGGTTAGAAAATTTATATCCTCACCCCTTTTAACTCTTGCAGCTTATTGAATCTACCAGGTACCCAAATCCTATAGCCACTCTTTCTAAATGCAAGAGGTATGCTACCAACTAACTTGAAAGAAGGGTTTCAGATAGTAAACTTTTCGGATGCAAAAAGTTTTGTGAAGGTCACACTCTGACCATTCATGAGACTTCCTGGCAGTCACACTTCCCAGTGTGACTTCCAAGGCCAGAGAGTGTCACTGCTGGAACCAAGGAGCCTTCACTGCGGGAGGCTCCAGTGACCCAACAGGAGTCTCTCTTGGCTCCCCACACACCCCATTCGCGCAGTCAGACCGGGGTTCCTCACCAGTTCAGTCCCAGCTTTCCCATGTCTCAGATATCTCGTTCCATAAGGCAATTTATTCATGGCACAGTAACATGAAACAGCTCGAGCTGGTGCTTCCAAGGAGGGATCCCCAGCAAAGGAGCCCAACAAAGGCTTCTATATCCTCACAGTCCAGGTACGTGGGAGTCTCTCTCTTCCTCCTGAATCCTCAGCTCCTGCTGTGTGTCTCAGTGCACAAAGGGTCAGCAGTTCACGGCCTCCTGTCTTGGGCTCCTGCTGCCCAGAGTTCAATCTGCATCTCTCCCTGCAGTTGCACACCGAGCTACCTGCACCAGTTGTATCCCTCAATAGTTCTCTCTTTGTTTGAGTTGAGCTTACCTGCTAATACACTAAAAGGAAACGAAAAAACCAAACCAAACTTTCAAGGCTTTAACGTATTGTCATTACACACATTATAACAAGTGATAAACACAACAGAATGAAGGCTAACAAGATTATCCTAAGGCAGAAATTATTATCAAAGTGAAACTATGAAAGATTCTAAAAAGTCAGTTACTGACCTGCTAGTTGATCTTTCACTGCCTGTTTGATATGAGACAGATGTATCCAGTTATTCTTACCCAAAAACTTTCACAGTAAAATAAAAACACAGTAAGACAGTATATGGTCTTTCCCACTTAGGTTCTAATTTTGAATTCTGTGAGAATATCTTTTTTAACACTTCATCCCCAGGCTGTACCTCATGTACTTGTATTTCAGGTGGGCTGAGCTATGCTATTGTTCATCAACAGGTTGCAAGCACATTTTCATCTTAAATCTAAAATATAGTGCATGTCTGAATCTAGCAATACCTTAAGGAATTTGAAGAGCCATGGTAAGTTTTGTGACATGGGTTGAAGACTCCAGTCCTAGGAGAAATCAATATGGGATGGTTGTATTTCCCCTGATACTGTCCCATCCTCCTTCTTTTTCCGTCTCTAGAATCTTCCTGAGACAGATGTGTATTTCACAGAATGCTACAAATTCATCTTCCCTGAACTTTTCCAGTTTGCTCTTGGGCCTGTGTAAGTTTTCACTGTAAGTTTTCACATGCGGTATTCACCTGCTGCGTGACGAACCACCTCACCCAGTTTGCTTTGAAGCAAGTCCTTACAAGCTTCATTTGGATCCCTTCAGTCTTCCCTTTTTCTTATTACACTGAGAATCTTGCTAATACTGGGACACTTCTTCATCACATTACTTTTTCTGGTTCTTTCTATGATTGTGTTGAACAGCACAGGTCTGATTCAGATTGCCTGCTTAGGCACTATGTCATTGTATTCTTGTAGCTCTTCCTAGCTAACACTACACACTTCCAGCATCAGTCACGTGGCCTTTCCTTCTTTAGCTAGTTTAATTTTTAATTTTAATTGCTTTGGAATCACTGACAGGAAAGGAAAAGCCATATGCCATTGCCATCAAAAGCCTATGGAATATATTTTGGGATATATTTTCATGTAAGCTAAATCAGGCAATGTCTGAAAACACAATTACAGAGAAGATTATTCTGGGAGTTATTGAAAAACATCTGAAGGACAACACAGTCATTGACCACAGCAAGCACAGGTTCATGAGGAAAAAGTCCAACCTGACAAACCTAATTTCCTTTTATGACAAGGTCACCCACCTAGCTGACCAAGGGAAAGCTGTTGGTGTAATCTTTTGGATTTCAGTGAAGCTTTAGATACTTTCTTGCACAATATCCTTCTGGATACATGCCTGGATAAACAGGTCATGTTGAGTGAGCAACTGGCTCATGGGTCTGGCGCAGAGGGTTATGGTAAATGGAATTACATCAAGCAGATGACCTGTTAGGGTTCTGTGGGGCTCCATCTTAGGGAGAGTTCTCTTCAACATCTTCAAGAACAACTTTGGTGCAGGACTCGAAGGTACACCAGGTAAGTTTGCCAATGACAGTAAGTTGAGAAGAGCTGTTGACTCCTTCCAAGGCAGAGAGGCCTTGCAGAGAGACCTTGACAAATCAGAGGACTGGGCAATCCTCAACCATATGAAGTTTAACAAAGAGGAGTGCTGGATTCTGCACCGGGGATGGTGCAACCCTCGATATTGGTACAGGCTGGGAATGAGATGCTGCAAGGCAGTGCCATAGAAAGGGACCTGGGGGTTCTGGTTGATGGCGAGTTGAAGATGAGTCATCCATGCCCTGGCAGCCAGGGGGCCCAACCCTGTCCTGAGTGGCATCAGGCAAAGCATCGCCAGCTGGGCGAAGGAGGGGATTGTCCCACTCTTCTTTGAGGGCCGGCCTCACCTTGAGTATTGTGGGCAGCTTTGGGTTCCACAATATAAAAAAGTTATTAAGCCATTACAGAGTGTCCAAAGGGGGGCTGTGAAGATGGTGAAGGGTCTAAAGGGGAAGCTGTATGAGTAGTGGCTGAGGTCACTTGGTCTTTTCAGTCTAGAGATGCAGACTCTGAGGGGAGACCTCATTTCTGTCTGCATCTTCTTTATGAGGGGAAACAGAGTGACAGATGCTGATCTCTTCTCTGTGGTGACCAGTGACAAGACCTGAGGGAACAACATGAAGTTGTACCAGGGGAGGTTTAGGTTGGATGTTAGAAAAAGGTTCTTCACCAAGAAGGTGGTTGGCTGCTGGAACAGGGTTCCCAGGGAAGGGGACACAGCTCCAAACCTGCCAGAGTTCAATAAGCATTTGGACAATACTGTCGGACACATGATGTGACTCTTGGGACTGTGCTGTGCAGGGCCAGGAGATGGATTTCATGAACCTTGTAGGTCCCTTACAGCTCAGGATATGCTATGATTCTATAATACTAACAATGTCAGGTTTTTTGTAGCAAGCTGTCTGTCAGTGTGGGAATAAATGAATGTAAGACTATCACTGCAGTAAATAAAGGAAGCAGCAGGTAAATACAGCACAATTATACTGTATTTTTCATTCTGTTGATGAATCTTTTTCTTCTTCCTTTTAGTTGTCCAGTCTTTACTAAGAAAGACCTAATTTCTGTTTTCTTGCTGATTTTTATTTTTAATTCTGAAAGAAATAAGCAAAGCTAAAATACATTGCTATCCTGGTGGTATGCAATTTTCTGTTGCTACAGGCAACAAAGCTCTGTTTACCTAATGGGTTGTTTTGCTACAAAGGGGAAAAATATCCCCTGGGGATCAATACAGATTGTGCCCTGTACTGTCACGTGTCTTATGACTAACAGAGGCAGAGAAGCTTCCAGAGGGTTATGAGCTTCAATTACCAGAACAACTAATTTGTTCTCAATCCTCTTCTTCCTATCATCCTTTTCCTCACAAGGAGTACATGCAAGTCTCTTCTTGTACTGCAAGTTGTTTTATCACAATGCTGAGTTGTCACTGAAGGCTTTACAGATTGGTATATTTTCCGACTGTACTGCTTCTCTAAGAAAGATCATAATGAGAGCAGAGGATAGCACAATATTAATTATTGCATTATTACAAGGGGAATGAGAACAGAAAATCACGTTGTCTTCCCATCGTCTTGACAATGGGACCTAAAATAGCCTGAAATATCCCATGAAAATTGATAAGCAGAATGAGCAACAAGAAATTATGCATTATACTTCATACTGCTTTTGAAAGCCAGCAATGGCAATGTTGTGAAGACGTGACACACCGACCATCTGCTCTTAGGCTGTGGTTATGTCACTGAATGTGACTTAAAGCAGCTTAGCAACTTATCTCTTCACAGCTGTGCTGCCTTTCTGGCCTTTTGTATATGCTTTTAGCTTTCTCATTTATGAAGCAGGATGTGTTTAGACTCTCTAACAGCTGCATAAACTGGCCTGTTTTGTCCCACAACTAGAAAGAATCAGGAGCAAGCACTGAGTTAGCTGTGACATTTCAGCTGAAATGGGGCAACAGCTTCAACCAGAGCTATATCTACAAAGGGGTTTTTACAAAGGCCATTTCTGCTACCCAGTAGTAAATCTAGGCCTACTTAGTAACTCGGGTTTGTAGCTACAGCCTGCAGTGTGTGGTTATAGGTTTCCAGCTCTGAAGTCTGAGTAGAGAACAGGTGTGGAAAGGGATCAAAGCAGAAGTTACCTGGCACATCTTTCAAACCAGAGAACTAAAACTTAGGACACACTGTCTCATACCTTAATGCAAAACCATGGAAGTCTGGTGTCTTATTGGATCTATAGTCTGTGTAACCATAAGATATGTTTTAATGTTCTGTAGACTGCTATATAAATTTAATTTTAATATTTACTTTTGTTTAGTGTAGGAAAATGAATTTTCCTCATTGCTGTGCTTTTGATACATTTTCTGGAAGGACCCTCATTTTTTTAACACCACCACTTTGCTCAGGATTCCCTCATACCTTGTTTTCTGAAGATTATTAAAACTCATCTGTTTGATTTTCTCAGTAGTCGCATGACAGAATTCTCATTATTTTTGTTGTATTTATAATTGTTCATACTTCTCACAGAGCTGATGATTAACTGGCTAGTGCAGAAAACAGAATGGAGGAAAAAGTATTAAATCAGAGGAGTAAAGTAACCTGAGTAGCTTACAAAATCTCCAAAGGAAAGCAAACAAATACTCAGATGACACAATGATAAATGCAGTTTATTGGCACGGAATAGAAGACATGGCTTACAGCTCTCTCCTCCACACTCATATCTGGAGTGGCAAAGTGCTGTGGCTTTGCCTTCTGAAACTGGAGTACACTGCTTCTGCAAAGGATGGTGCTCTAAGTGCTAGTCTGAAATAGAAGCTTCGTAGTCGTTACCTGGCTGACAACCAGCAGCTCCTCTAACCTCTTAAAAGGAACAGTAATTTCTGCCCTGTGTGTGTCCTCAGACCAGACAAGCTGCTAAATTATATCCAAGCAGTTGCGATTATGTTCACATTATACTTGACCTCACAATGTGCTGCACGAGAAGCTGCAAGCACAAATCCAGGTTTGCAGAAGCCAAATCTCTCCTCTTTGTGTTACTCCCCCGCACACAGATGAGGGACTACATGGACAATCACACCAGCTGACTGCAAGAATGCTGCACCGTCTTGATATTTTCTCATTTTTAGAAGAATCACAAACTCTATGTTTCCAGATGTATGTAGGAACAAAGTAGGCTGGAATATGTCATCAATTAAAAATGTACTTTCTACAACCAAAAATACAACAATTCACACTTACACACATCTCATTGTCCCAACAACTCAGACATAAAAATACGCTGTCATAATATAATTAAAACAATTTTGAAATATTTAACAAGCTCAAGTGTAAGCAGTATAAGAGTGCATTAGAAGAGGTTATTTTAAAAAAGTTTATCAGACTTTCAGGACAGAAGAAAGCAACCACAGAAGGATAAAAGTTTTCAACAAAATCAATATGCATAACCAAGCCCTTCCTATATGATTATCATCTGAGACAAAATGTTGCATCACAGCTTTCAAGTTGTTTTTTTGCAACTTAGTCTTTCTGTGGCTGTTGATAAAGCAAGAAAAATCTTAACTCTTTAGACTTTCAGCAGCCCCTGCGATAGGTAGGTGCTGCTACGTAAAATGCAATGCATTAAACATGTGTGTTCCAATAACAGAAATCAATTCCTGTTACAGAACACTGCACTCACCGATTTTCACCAAGACTGAGTTGAGTACCAAGGTCCCTCTTGAATGAAAACAGTATTGTTTAATTGCTTAGATCTTTTAAAACTCAGAGAGAAGAGTACTTTTTTTCCTGCTAAACGTAAGATTGTGTATGAGCCTCTACAGTGGTATGAACAGAAGATTGTCCATAAATATTCCAGCATCTGTTTAGGTTTAATCCCCTTTTTTGTCATGATATCAGCAGCACATAACTATTCTTTCTAACAAATACTGCCCTTAAACTTTTCAGATACCACAGAACAAGCAAAAGTAGTCACACTTATCAAATACTAACTATTAAGAATTATGTTAGCTCCTTTCCAAAACATGCATTTCATTTTCTTAGCAGTCTAGATCTGTTCACTCCCAGTGAGCCTCTGAAGGGTGTGCAGTTGTGATCCTGCTGCCAAGGGCAGTAGGTACAGAACTCGGGGCTCCAAGGACTCATTGCCAATACAGAGAGGTGCTGGATTTTCCTCTTAGTCCTGCCTCACAGTCCTACCAACTCCACATGTGTTATACCAATGTAGGAACTTTTTATAGGTCCTTGCTATAGAGCATGATTCATCAGTACATGACACTTTTATTCTAAGGCTTTTGCATAGAAGGAATTCAAAGCTATTTCACTTCATGCATTAAATATGAGACTTGTGATTCTTGTTTCATGAAATTCCAGGAGATTCACAGAAGTTTTGACAATTCATCTGTGTAATGTCTGTTCCTTATGTTTTTACGAGGGCTTCTTACACCTTTAGCACGGAGGATGAGTCACTGCCCGAACACAGCTGGAGTGAGAAAAAACTACTATAGCCAGAGGACAAAAAAAAAAAAATGTTCAAACATCAGCTTTTCACTCTTCTCAGCTGCAAGGCTGTTCTGTGCTCACATGGTATGCACAGCTACTTGGCAGGGCTTTTAAAGTGGCACGTAGCTGTGCTGGACATAACAGATCACAACACACTGTCACATTAAAAACAGTGACCTGTATAGCAAGGTCTGTGTCAGGGACCTGAGCACAGTGACTGCCTCTGCAGAAGTTTGGTTGGTGATGTTGGAGGCCAGCTCTGACATGGAGCAGCCATGTAAACTTGTTGACTTCTTTAAGAAGGAGATCTATTGACCTTTTCCTCAGGAGGTGCATTTAAATTCATCCCCTGTCCTGGTCCTTACCTGAGTTAAACTGCAAACGTGCCTTGGACTTGCTGAGTTTGACTCTGGTCCTAAGGTTTGACTTCCCAGACAGACCTTGGACTTCATTCATGGACTTCTCTGGTCATCTGGACTCTGGGCTGAGCCCAGCCAGCCTTCCCAGCCTGGGCTGTTCACTTTGCTGAGCTGCCATGGGACTGGCCTTGGTTGATGAGGCCACTGCCCTGCTGACAAAGGTAGCACGTCCCCAGCCCTTGCTGCTCTCTGCCAGTCTTCTCCCTTCCACGTGCTGCTCAAAGCTGCAAGAAAACAACAGGAAAAAAAGAAAAAAAAAAAAAAAGGAAAATCTTTTAAAATTACATGCTGAGCTAATTGTTTTGGAGATAACAGAGACATGAAATTAGGACTGAGGTCAAACAGTTCTATACTGATTGTTTAAGGGAGCAAACAACCACATAAAAAGAAATATTTAAAATCCTGGTACCTGCTGACTGCTTAGCTAATGCTCAGAGGTCATGGAATATGTTTGAGATAAAGTGACACTTTCTGGAAAAGGTCTCCAAATTATCAGGAACCACTAAAAATGTTATATATATATACACTTATATATTTGTTTTTCATTAAGCCCCTTTTTCAGTAAGAGTGATTTTGAAATTTTCTTTGTATTTTTAGGGTATTAATGACATTTGAGAAGTCTTGCAATGAAGTGATAAAATGAATACTATGAAACATTTTCAGAATCAACACTGACTTAGAAGGTGAAAGTTGAATTTCTGTTTCAAATCTGATCCAACAAAATATAACATTTCCCCTTCTAAAAATCAGAAGGAAGATTAAGAAGGGCAGTACAGTATAAGTGTACACATATACAGATATTAAAATTTTCCTCAATAAGGAGCAGTAATATATTTTATGTATTCATTTTTACTTTGGAATATAAAATTTAGCATTTATATATTAAAGTCAGTGCTTGCATAACTGATTTTGTTATAACTATTTATCCCATCCTGAACTTGATTCTGAGGATGAGATTCTGTGTGCCAGCATCAAAGAGAGGACTTCTTCTCTCCACTGACTAAAGAAAAAAATTCTGGAAACTAGATCTCTGGCTGCCAGATAGTTATGTTATGTTTATCTCAATTCTCCACAGACACTTTGAATTATTCTCACATCTTATGTGTTCACATTAATATTTTATTTTTGTTGTTATTAAGAAACATCACAACTAATTATATTTGTAGCTTTAATTTGATCCTTTAATGTATGAACACTCTATAATCTGTAACAACAAGAAATCATAGCTCTTCCAATAGCATTCTTGCCTTATTCAGGGCACCAAATGAACAATTAGTTACTCAGTATTTTGTTTTATGTTTGTACTGATTGTTCCTGATGCCTTACTCTAGTGTTATCGTTGTATATAAACACATAGTCTGGTATCTGAGTGCATAATAAATGCTAAAAGGTTCATTTTACCATATCTGTAAGGACATGGGAGGGCAGTAGTGGCAGCAAACAAAAGGTGTTAGGCTTTTCTGTTTTCTACTCCTCTCCCTCTCCTCTCCTCTTCTCCCAACTCCACGTC
>VWZG01006761.1:84833-160353 GCA_013396735.1 Grallaria varia | reverse complement strand
CCCCAAAACAATACCTGTTGCTAGGGAGCTTATCAATTCTAAGATGGGGAAACAGATGGTTTTAACTTGCATGGCCATTGTTACTTCCCATGACAATTTTTGGTCTGGCATTCCATTTACAACAGTGATAGTTTATTCCTTTTAACCAGTGACAGATTGTGAAGTGTAGAGATTAAACCAGATGCTTTCTTCCCTTTTTTTTTTCCTCCTCTCCAAATGAAAGATAATAATGTTTGGCACATTACAGTTCACCAAATGAAAGTGACTTTCAAATAGACTACACAGAGTTCTACAGCCCTTCTTTAAAACCAAGTTGGTTTTATTAGTGGTGGTTATCTCTTTGCCTTCCTTAAAGATGCAAAAAATTGTACTTCAACAGTTTCATTTTTATGTCTTTTAGGGTTTTTTTCGTGGACACCAGCAAATCCTGGAAAATTGAAGCTCTTCCTTGCATCCATTTCTTCCAAAATATCAAAAAAAGGGAAAAGGGAAGTGGAGAGAGAGATGCTGATCTCTTCTCCTTGGGGAAAGCATACGTGGGAATGGTTTAAAGCTGCATCAGAGGAAATTCAGACTTGACATTAGGAAGCATTTCTTTGCAGAGAGGGTGATCAAAGGCGGGAAAAGGTTTTTCTAATGCAGTAGTTGATGGCTGGTTGATGTCCCAGGCCTGTCAGTGTTCAAGAGGCATTTGGACAAAGTCCTTAATAACATGTTTTAACTGTTGTTCAGCACTGAACTGGCCAGGTTGCTGGACTAGAGGTTTGTTATAGGTCCTTTTGAAATTAAATTGTTCATTATTCTATTCTATTCTATTCTATTCTATTCTATTCTATTCTATTCTATTCTATTCTATTCTATTCTATTCTATTCTATTCTATTCTCACTTTTGTTTGGGACAGTTGTTCTGATCCTGTGAGGAATATGTAGGAACCTTGTTCAGGAACTGACTAACCTCTGTTCAGTAAACAGCAGATAAAATAATTCTGATTTAGCTGTTTTCCTTATCCTCCTGAATGCTTTTTTGTGATTATCAACTATCAGCAGGTTTCCTTCTTCTGATGTATTTGAAAATTTTAATTATTAGCTTTCATACATCTATCAAATTTCTCCTTAAAATAGTTTCTTTTCTCTTCTAGTTTCCTTCATTGCAGTTTTATCTCTAGTTTGACATTTTATCCACGTCTGTGCCTTTGTTTTACAAAGCCTCCTTTTTTTGAATATTGACTTTCTGTTTCTAATGCATATTTTCTTTGCTATCTAACTGTGATAACTGTGTTAGGGTTTTTGTGCATGTGTTCCTCATACATTTTTTTCTTGTCTTTTGATTAGTGGTATACTTTCAAATTTAAGCATTTCTTCAGCTGTTTTTTAACCAAACCTTGATTGGAAATGTTTTATCATGTCAGCAATTCTTCTTGTCTTGGACACCATGTTTTTCCCATGTTCATGAAGGGTTAATTAAAGATTTGCACTATTCTTTTTTTCTTCATAATTATTATAATGTTTTTCATAATTTTCAGAGCATAGTCCTTTTAAAATTTGGTCCATGTATAACTTTACTATTATATTCACAAAATGTGACAACAATGACTTACTGAACTCTATTTATTTTAGCATAAACTTTCCATTTTATAAGGGCAGTATACTCTCTCATTCTTAAATAACTGGACTGTAATAACAGACAGCAAAATGATTATGTTCTTTCTATTGTTTCCAACTGGCATATTGAATATATATTTATGTCTTATAAATGTATATTATTCATCATAAATATGTGTTATTCAAATCCAGTTATTTTAATCTTACAACACTTTGTAAAACCATAATTATAAAGAAATGTTATATAAAAAGTAATTTCATGTAAAACATCAATACAAATAATCTAAATCCAATTGCTTATTTTTATTTTCCCATTCAACTGAATTTTATATTTTTAGCATTTATTTCTCTGCTTGCCTACATTTTTTTTACTGCTGTTATATTCTAGTCTTTCTGTGACTCCTCTTAGGAAAGAATTATCTGAAACTCTTCTTTATTTATTCTATTTTTTTGTTTTCTTTATTGATGGTCAATTCTAAAACTGCTTTAAAAAAAAAATTAAGTGCCAGGCAATTGAACCTATTTTTCTTCAGATTCCATATTTCTTGAAGAACATTCACTGTTTTTTTTTGTTTGTTTGTTTGTTTGTTTTTTTAATTTAAACTATTTTTATTTTGGTGAGTGGATTCTTTCTGTCTGTCTGTCTGTATGTCCCTGTGCTTAGAACTAGAGATATTTCAGAGAACACTGTCCAAGAAGTTCTGATCCAAAGCCCCCAGACAAGTCTACATCTGCCATCAAGAACTTCTCTCTCATTGCTGTGTGTCCTGTTGGTGTCTGCATGAAGTGCCAACCACCAGCAACTCTAGAGCACTCTTTAAAAAGCTGCTTCACCATCTTCTGCCTGCTTTGCCACAGACCTGATAGAGGCAGCAGGAGCACAGCTGCAGCTTGTTCTTTGACACCTTTATTTCACATTTCTTCATAGGAATGCCAGCTGGCACCTGGTGTGCCTTCCCACAATTCAGGATCGTATTTTAAGCACTGCAAAACGTATCTTCATGTACACATTGGGGTTGGTGGAAGAATACAGAGTAAACATGAAATGACCTATGGATCCCATCTGTTCCCGGAGTTTGTCAGATGAAGGAACCATTATTTGTGTCCTAGCAACAGATTGTAAACCACTGTTAGACAACAAATTAAAGGCAGGTGAAATGTCTGCAGACCAGTTATCAAAGATTTTGGAGCAGGCTGTGTAAGAACCAGACCAGAGGACTTTGCACTTTGATAAGAGCAGGTGAAAATAGGCAGATTAAGTCTCTCATTTTGTGTATTTTCAGCTGCTTGGCTAAAGGTAGACCTGTATTCTGTTACTGAATATAGATTTGTCATAATTTGCATTTTAAATATATGAATATAAAGTTCTATTTCTGAACATTTCAGTCCTGTGTTTTCCTCTTCTTACACTCCAAACTGGAAACACATTCCTTTGTATTCAATTGCTCATAAATTTCACCTATTCCTCACAGATACAAATATGAATTTTCAGTGTTTTTAAGACAAAAAAGCTATTTGAAAGCTGTGCAATCTGATTCTCATTCAGGTTTGTTACGTTTTATCTGTACCAATAGAGCCTAAAGGGGCCATATGTCAGAAGGTTTTCCAAAGTCTCAGTTTCTGTACTTAACGTCACCCAGGTGTTAGAATTCTTCCATCTACTAGTGAAGCTATTTATGGTGCTCAATTAAAGCACCAGTGAGGCCAGCTCAAGCAAGTGTTAAATACTTCTACTACTTTAGGCAAGTTATAACTTCTTAGTTTGTACTGTAGGGAGCACCGCGTGGTCCTGATTATCAGAATCAGGACCAGAGTGAACGGGTTCCCCACCACAGCTTTTATGAAGTGTTTACATTTATGCCAGCTTATATATTCTACACCACTATTTGCTAAGAGGTGTATTTCGCATGTATATTACATGTTGATGTGGCTACCAATCCTCAGGTACATCCCTACCTCATAAGCAAAGGGCAAAACAAGGAAATAATTGAAATAATTCTTGAAAACAAATCATGGCTAGGCTTCGCGAACGAAGATTTGGGAAGGGCTCTCCCCACGCTTGCTGCAAGCGCGCTGATGGCTAAAGAGGCCAATGCGAGATAGGCAAGTCCGGTTGCAAAAGGCACAGCAGAAAGTCTCCATAGGCGGTGTTGGTGAGGCACGGTTCTTTCTGCGTTGTCTTTTCTCCTCCAGACTGATTCTGCGTGCGTTCTCAAAGGAATCAGCAGCGTTATGGATGGTGTGTCTCCATGCCTCCCAATTGGAGGCCAGAGTGGACCATTGATGGTGGTCAATATGGCCAAGGCTGAGGTATTGTTTTAGAGCGTCCTTGTATCTCCTCTTTGGGGCTCGTCTCTTGCGGCAGCCGCTGGCAAGTTCACCATAGAGCACGATCTTAGGGAGGCGGTGATCCTCCATCCTGGAGACGTGCTCAGGTACATCCCTACCTCATAAGCAAAGGGCAAAACAAGGAAATAATTGAAATAATTCTTGAAAACAAATAGCTGTCAAGGAAATTTGGGAGTTTTTAAAAAAATATATTTCTGATGCAAATGAATATGCAAATTTGTTATAGATGTTTTTTACAGCAGGAAATTCAGCTTGCACATCAGCTGTCCATCCTGTTTTTTCTCTTCCTACTGTCCTTTGCCCCTCTTGTGTCTACTGCTCAGTTGTATCAATTTGTGAATTCCCAGCTCTGGTCCCCCTTACAGACTCCCTAAATCCCTGTTCAGAGAAGGGTACACGGGAAGCAACGAGGGGCCAGAGCTAGTATAGTTCGAAGGCAAAGATTACTCAAGCTGAGAATGTGGTTATGGAATGAAATGAGTTCAAAATTCAATTGTCATAAAAGTAGCACACTTGATAAATTATTATTTCCCTCTTCTTTCTGTTGTGTGTAGCTGGTGCAAGGGTGTTCTGTGTTATGGCTATGCTGGTCTGCAATGTCAGGTAACAAAAGTGTCATCATTAGTTCTTCTCAAGAAGTAGGACTTATGTTACTTATTTTCTGAGCAACAAAATGACGTCGTCACAATTTTTCTCAGGTATGTGTAAAGCAAGGGAGCTGTGCTTCAGAAATGAGACTCTGGAGAAACTATACAGTAAAAAAATTATCTCTGCATGTGTTTGCCCTCACCTGTTTTCCATATAGATATTTAAATGTCTGTTGTTTTATTTCAACCCCGCAATCTAATTAAATACCAAAGGATGTATGCATGCAGCTTATCAGCCTGCAGCAAAGTTTAATAAAGACAGCCTAGGTGTATGAGCTAGCTTTCAGCATCCCCAATAAGTTTTTCCAAAACTAGTTCACAGTTTGTGTTTGTACATGTCCAGACACATTGCTGTGTAAATCTAATCAACTGCTGATATTCCTCTTTTAAGAATACTACCCATGCCAAGAGTGCAAATAGATCAATTTCCAGTTCCTCAAGCTAAATCCCTGATCTGAACAAGAAGCCTTCCCTGCTAAGAAGCAGCTAGTTTCTGCGAAGTGCCTAGTGTGGTGTTTGCATCTAAATGACATTTAAAAATACAATAATTGAAAAAAAAAATAAATCTTCACTGCAGAAATAAGGGGAACTCAAAAGACTGCTGATGCAAGAAGAGTTGCATGGATATAGTAAGAGATTTGAGAATAGAGTCATAGCAGAGATAGAAAATTCTGAGCAGAAAACTTTGAGCATAAATTCCTCATTTTTCTGGGAACAGAATTCAGACTCTCACTCAGAAAACCAAAATTATATATTAGTTTTGCAGATAGCTTTAGAATATTTATAATTGATGACTTAAACAGAAATGGCAAGAATGGGAAAATCTCAAGATATTAACAGGACTAGCAGAAGTTGTCTGCTGGCACACTACTATAGTAGTAATTATCAGTCAATTCAATAATTGTATAGAAGTTAATATGTATGGTTAAAACTTTTGTCTGTACTTTCATTAGTACTGGACAACCTTGAACTTTAAATGGTTCAGCCCATGTTATCTGAAGCAGATTCATATCATGTTTTTAAAAGTTTTCTCCATATATGTGGCTTACACATACAGTAGGACTATGAATCATAGATTTACAGAATCTTAAAGGGTTTGATGTGGAAGGGATCTGTAAAGACCATGTAGCACAATCAGGGGCAAGGACATCTTTCACTAGATCAGGTTGTTCAAAGCCCAGTCCAACCTGACCTTTAACACTACCAATGGTGGGAAACCACAGCTTCTTTGGGAAACATGTTTCAGTGCCTCACAAAAAAACTCCAAAACCAAACCAAACCCTTCAAAAACCCCCCACTTCCTTATATTGAACCTAAATCTACCCTCTTTCAGTTTAAAATCATTATCCCTTGCCATGTTGCTACATGCCCCAGTAAAGCCTTTCTCCATCATTCTTTCAAGCCCCTTTTGTCCATTGAAAGTCCACAATTAGGTCCTTCTGGACCTTTCTCTTCTCTGGGCTGAACCACAACTCTCTGTCTCTCTGCATGGAGGAGGTGTTCTGTTCCTCTGATAATTTTTGCCTTCTTCTCAAGAAGGTCCATGTCTTTCTTGTACCGAGGACCCCAGAGCTGGATGCAGCTCTCCAGGTGGGGTCTCACAAGAGATGAGTAGAAAGGGAGAATCACCTCCCTCAACCTTTTGGCCACACTTTTGATGCAGACTGGGATAGACTTTATGAAGTCCATAGAGCTTTTAATTTTTATCTCAGATAACAATGGAAAGCAGAAGTAATTACCTTATGGTAGCGGGAGGGGAAAAAACAAAATTAAGAAAATCAGCACAAAGATAAACCTGCATCAGACTTGCATGTGAAAAGCTTTCTGAACCCTTGTGTGAAAACTGATGAGCCTCCAGCATACCACATGGGCATCAGCTAATCTGATAATCATATTTCCATTTCATCTGTTTGGTGAACTTCACTTAATTGCATTACATGTTAAACAGCAGGCATTCTGAACTCAGAGTAAAGTTCTTCCTTAATAATGGAATTCTGCCTTGCTCATATTATTCTGGGCAGTTCCATCAGGTATTTGATGCCCAGGAGTAGCTACAGGACTTGCTTTCAAGTCTTGTAGTACATACATATGCCAGGGATACCAACAAATTCACCTTTTAATTGTTGTGGCTCAGGACTACCGGGAAGTGAGGTTTTTTTCCTATTGTGGACATCTTCTGAACTCAAAAGAATTAGTAGTGGAGCAGCTCTCCAATTAAAACCTATAGACGTGTGGGAAAGTGACACCTGGCTAAGGCCTAGCTGGGTCATGTGGATCTCTCAGCAGCTGTCAACACTATTACTAACCTGTCTGAAATAATTCCTTTTAGCTCCATCTTTTGAAGGATGGAACTTCATTCAATCAAAAACTAAATCTGTATGCACACTTTTTTTTCCCCCCCCAAGAACGCAGTTCTGGAGTGAGGTAAGAAACTGCAGAAACAAGTTATTAAACACGAAAAGAACATACAGGACAAAAGTCTTTGTCAGCCTTTAACCTGGACATTAAGAAGCATCAAAGAACATGTTCTTTTCATTAAGTACTTTTTCTTAGAGATAACTGTCCCAGCTGAGACAGGACATCTCTCTTTGAGGACTAAGTAATAAAAGATTTTACAATTGACTGGCACACAAATCTGAAGCCAGAGAAAGAAATAAATAGCTTTAATTTGTATTCAGCAAATAGTAAATGTGGTTCAATTAATTGAACTTTGATGTTCACAGAATCACAAAACCATTGACCAGCCCAGGTTGAAGGGCACCTATAAAGATCATCTGGTCCAGCCTTTCATGGGAAATGGAGTCCAAATGAGATAATATTATTTGCTTGTGGAAGAAAGCCCACAAGAATTCCTGATAAACCCTGCCTCTGATTTAAAATCAGTTTTATTGTGATCAGAAATCTGATCCTTGGAGTAGCATAAATCAAGATATGGAGATCTGTGCGGTAGCTATCTGCTCCTCTCATTAAAGAGGAGGCCGGAAATTAGTTGCTACTTCACATGCTATTGTGGAATGGCTTGAAGGTCTTGTCCTAAGAATCTAGTGCAATTGTCTTAAATATGTTCTTGGAAGTATTGCTTCTTTTGCCCTATGATGTGCGTCTTACAGTAAAGTCTCATACCTGTCGCACAAAGCACATGAAAATAAAAAATGTTTGTTTCTGTTCCTGCAGCACTTGTGTGTTACAATCTCAAAAAAGCTTTATGAGAAGGGAACATGGTAGAGGTAAACTTCTTCTTAGGATTATAATCATTAAAATAGGCTCTTACTGTGTATCCTCATACTCATCACGTTATGAATAACCAACTCTTGCTGCAAGAAACAAAATAGTTTGTCTCCAGAGAAACAAAGTTAGAAGCAACTTCTTTAAGTCTATTACAAAGTATGTACTGATTGCAAATTAAGCAGGTTAGTTTTACTATTTCAGGTAAAATTCTTGTAAGCATTGAAGAAAGACACAGCATCTGTGCTGCATAAATCACTGACTATGTCTTTGATTAGTCAAACCCTGGTCCATTTGCCTGCCTAGACCTTGTATGAGGGAGCTGCCTTTGTTGTGCCGATGACAGGTAAGAAGATATTTCCCACAGCACGGCTTTCGTTTTTAGTTACAAAAATAGACTAATAGCTTCATTTGGTACACTGCCTTAATGTGGCTTAAAAACACCAATTCTTATGTAGAATATGGACTGCATATGGAACAAGAAAGAGATGAGTCTGTTCTTCATCTCTCCTACCTTTGAAAGTCTTTTATAGCATTATATTTATTGAAAGAAAAAAAAAACCACCACCACACTTCCCCTACAGCTTTAATAGAATAGGAACTAAACACGATTATTCTGCAGCCTTTGAAATTTTAGCTCATGTCCATATTCAGCTCCTACCAGGCTAATAGATTAATACATTTTCTTTTCCTGTGGCCTTTGTGTAATTGCAGTGGTGACGGCCCTCTGCGCAGGCTGCTTTGCAACTGAAAGCTCTGTGGAGCACGTGGCATCTGCTGACCAAATACGCCATTTACTTAATTTTAATTCTGTGAATCCAGCTTTCCAAGAGAGAAAATTCAAACTACAGAAGTTGCTAACAATTATTTCTCTTTTCCTGCCTCCTTGTGAATTGCACAGTACGAAATGCAGCGAAGTGCAAGTAGTCACTGTGATGAGAAAGGGTTTCCCATACAGCAGCCATCCCACAGCACCCTTTGCTCCTGCCATGCAGCATTTGCAATGTCCACCAACGAGGCTTCACAGTCGGCGTGTTGTCTGCTGCCTGGGTCAGACCAGAGCTGCACATGAACATGCTGAAGACAGCCAGTGGCAAGAGTTGTGTCCATGGGGACACGTTCCCTGGCACAGGCGGTGGAAGTGGCAATCCCCTTGGCAGCCTCGCTCCAGCCACAGCTACACAAGAGGATGGGGGCACTTGAGCTCATACTGACCCTATGTTTGTCACCAAAACAGTCAACAAAAGTCAGGAAGCACCAAAGAGAATCCAGAAAGACCACTCTTGCAACTCCTTCTTCTCCTCTGTGGTTTCCTAATTTTTTTGCATTTAAATGCTTTGAAAATGATAGATGGGAACCACTTTTTCTAATTTTTTTTTATTATTTTTTTATTTTTTTTAAACAACAGGTCTTTCTGCCTTTCTGGAGTATATTCTCTTCACAATTAAAAACTTCTCCACAGTTTACAATCCTGGACACAGGATGGTAAACAAAAAAAGTCACAGTTCAAAGTATTTTCTAAAAGTTCCTCTGGGTGAGCTGCTCTCATATCATTATAGACAGTTATCTCATACCAATATAAATAACTTGCAGCCAAATATTCATCTGCCGGCTCACAGCACCCTGTGTCTGGTGTAACATTTCATAAGATTCACAAAGCAATGTCACAGAAGTGTGGAAAACAGTCAAAAAGTCTGAATGCAGTTCAGAAGTGGCAGTGTTCTCAGTGGAAAGAATCATAATTTTATATACTGGAGGTTAAATTAACTTTTTGCATGTGCACATTCTTAATGGGTCGGTGCACATTTAAAAAAATTGTTATAATTTTTACATGATAAAACCCTCCATCTCTGGTCTTTTCCAAGATGATTAAAAGGCAGAAAGGCAGATATTCTTTGAAAGTTATGTTTCAGGTTTATGAATATCCTGTTCACACAGAAATGTGGTATAAAAGTGATTGAACACTTAATTTCTCTAGTTTCTAAGCAAATCTAAATAGTAATGATTTCTTAAAATTAGTCTCTGATGAAGCATGACCCATGAGAGTACATAAAAAAATACCTCTGAACAAAACCATTCCCCAGCATGTATTTTCTTGTTGAGTGCTGTCAATCTCATCCTCCTCACACACTTTCTTTACTAGTTGTCTAAGGCGAAATTGCTGAGAAGTAGTTGCCATATCTATATTGATAGCTCTGATATTTTGGAGTGTTTATTTTGAGACAAAAATGAGCTTGGAATGGTTTTTCTGATTACCTGAAAGCATCATAGTGGAGTTAGTCAGATAAATCCTCTCATCTTAAGGAGCACATCTTAAAAGGATAGATAGATTGCAATCTAAAAATTTATATTTTTTTTCACCAACAATTAGAAGGAAAAAAAGCCTGAACAACCATAGGCTCTTGTGCTTTAAATATTAATATGGGCTGTACTCTGGACTTGATCTGACAGAACTGTGAACGGACACCACTGTAAAAAGGATTTATATTCCTTCACAGACTTACTAGCCTCTGATTTTTCACTTTGACCCTCTTCCAGGAGTTTCCTCTCTATAATGGGAATGCCTGAGCAGGATGTGTTAGCCTATACTACCATAAACCAAAGCTGCCTGCCTGAAAACAATGTTGATTAGTAGGAAGATATCCTTCCACCCTGCTTTTGGAGCACAAGCCCCCACATGGCATTGTTTCATGTGGATTTGACTTGCCCACTCACCTGGCATTACTCTGCTTTGCTGCAGCACGACACTGCACTGTCACAGCAGCTTTGGCCACAGGCCTTTTCTGCTCCTGTAAACAACAGATTAAGGGATGCAAAAAATGTGGTTTTATCCCTCTGGTGGCTGCTGTGAAAATAAACCAATTTAAAACATAAAAAGCACTATCAAATGGTCATTACTTTTAATGATTGCAAAGTAACAATGTAACAAGTAACACATTTTAACGGAAGACATTACAGAAAATAAATACTAATCATCTGTATGCCTGAGTTAAAGCTACAAGTGGAATATTTCCATTACCTTGAATATGACAAGGTCCACTGTGCATTCTTCAAGTTCTGATTAATAGCACTTTTTAATACTTCTAGCAAATTAAAATGTAGAAAATGCTCACAGTGCATTAATCATGCCCATTGGTCTGCAAATTTCATGCCTCATTATTGGGAAAGGGAGAAGACAGTGAATTGCAGCTGCTGTGGCCTATGATGATAATGATGATGATGATGATTATTGACTTTACTATTTGCCTTCACAGACATGCTTGAAGTTCAAGTTGAGGGGACTTGGCAAGTATGATCCTTCAGAGTGAGAAAACAGCATGGTGGGCTATGTGCATGTGTGCTGGACATGCTGAAATTCAAATTGACTGGAGATATCCTGAGAGTTCATAATTTATATACTACAAATGCAACAACATTAAATGTAATCCTAGACTGTTCTTCTTCAAGCAAAGCTTTTCAAAGATGTGCAAAAACACTTTTAAAGACATGAAATTCTGCTGTTGAATTAACTGGCACTGCAAGTAAAGAGATGTTTTGTTTCAAAGGAGTTTTCTGTGTGTTACCGTTGGGGAAATCTACTAAAACAAGTTTTTCCACAATGGCTCTTTAGCCCACAGATGTTCTGAAACAGGATTTGTGACTCACCAAACCATTAATGGATCAAGGTTTCTCCAGCTGCAATTAAATCTTCTCTTTTTAGATAGGAAATCTGGGAATTAGGCAGATAAGGCTCCCTTGCTTCAACTACCCTCAACTACTCTCTGTCCTGCACCTCTCAATTCAGCACATGTGCACAAATACTTAACAAAATATTTCCTGGATCAACATTACATGAGAGTCATATCTCAAAGGAGCAAAAGTGTTTTGTGAAATGGGATTAGAGTGATGGATTATGTTGATATTTGGTGAATTTGTTCTTCAGTGTGTGCATCACTGTAGAAATTTGATTAACTCATAGTGACCAGTAGCTTTACTTGACATTTCTAGCTCTGCCATCTTTCTGTTTATAGTGCAAGTCAGATAACTTATTCCCTAAAAACATTAAAATAAAAAAAACCCAAAACACTCATTGCTACAATAAAAGTATCACCCAAAGGCAAGATGGTTTCATTTACTATACTCACCTTAACTGGACATGAATTCTTCATTAAAAAACAGCAATTTGATGAAGTGAACAGGATTCCAGGGCTGATAGGAATTGCAGGCATCCTGCTAGGTTACAGCTGCAGAAAAACTCACTTTTAGTGTCTCTTATCTGGATAGTACAGCTTTCAGAGGCATTTGTGCCTTCTGGAGCCAGAGACACAAGTTGCATAAACAACTCCAGCCTCAGTGCCCCAAGGTAAACTAAGGAGATTATTGGACTTTTTAAAATGGACTGTCTGCTTTTTAGGGGGAAAGAAAATTGATTTCCCCAACACCCTTTCCACCTCCCCACCCCACTCCAATAAAAGAAAATAAAGGAATAAGAGAAACTCTATAACTATGCAAATTATGCTAATTCAAGCATTTCTTCAAATATGACTCTTTACTATTCTGGTAGCTGGGTGCAGGGCAATTATTTTTCTCTCTTTCCTACTTAAAGAGATGTGTTTCATGCTGCAAAACAGTGGTGTATATCATCAAAGCCTATTTTGAGGTATACAAGCCAGGAATTTCACAGCAGGTTGGCCCTCTGCTGCCTTGATGTCCCAACAGAATCTGAGACCACAGTAGTTTATGCAAGGTGACAATAATCTCCTTAACAACAAAAGAGCAAAGTAAATAAAGTGTTCGGTCCAAGGCTTTTCCCTCCTCACAAAACAGGGCAGAGTACAAAGCTTTATCCAAATGGTTGTTTCTCAGTCAATTTGCATCATTTGGAACCCTCTGGGTTTAAGTGACCATATTCCACTCTCAAAATACATGCATGCAGCAGATGATGCTCTAACTATAGCTCCCAAAATCCACCTGACATTAACAGACTGAACATACTCATGACCCTGTGCCACAGTTTCCCACTTGGTAACTTTGTATGAACATCCTTCTGTCCTGCTCTGTGTGTGATCTCTGCTCAGGAAGCACATGGTGAAGGACATCTGTAAATAACAATGTGTGACCAGTGATCTGCTCATAATCATACGGTCTGGGGAAAATAAATAGTAAGAAATGACAGAAATTATTTCAGCCAAAAATGGTTCTTAATTATATTTATAGTTTGACCACTTCATGCACATACAAAATACATCAAACTCATAATGGAAAGAAGCAGACAATGCCCCCCAAATATACAAAGAAGCATTTTAAATAACATTGTGTACGAGCACATTTGTGCATATCCTTCCAAAATACATTGTCACTCTTTCACTTCTTCCACTGATGTCAGAGGACGCTTTGAACAAGACCTTGTAGTTCTGAATTCTCACAGGCATTGTAACCATGAAAGGACCGAGGTGGAAGCTAAAAATTTAAATTTTAAAAGATGTAATGCAATTTTCCACATTTAACTACTAAAGGGATGGGGAGCTAAAAATACACCTTAGGAATCCTGATTTCCATATCACGCACTTTCCACCTGAAATCTCACAGAACGAGACACGAAGTTATATTTGTTCCGTGAGACGGAGATGCTGTAATTCTTTTCTAATAGCTCATTAATGATACTTTTGGCACTAGATACTTGCAAATCAATCAAAAAGTAAAAAATAACTCCCACTGCTGTTTAAAAGAAGTGGACTCCATAATTCATCAGAAAAGGATTTCAGTGGTGTTTTAAAATGGTGTTTTTTCCATCAAGGATGCCAGTGAGGACTGTAGAGGGAATTAAGTATAAACCAGGAGTGCTTGTTCTGTGTGTGTTCTCTGCCACAGCCTTCAGTGCAAGCACTTTCCATAAAGCTGCAAACAAAGAGACGATCCTAACTGCACCTAAGTTCCATTAAACTGTCACAGAAAAGTGAATTTATCCACTATCCTCTGTCAGATCAAAGCCAGCAACCGCATGAATTCATGCAAGGGTGTGCAGAGTGTCTTGTACCATCTCTTAGACAGATGTTCTAGGTAAACGAAGTGCAAACCCTCAGATAAACTGCTTTTCTTAGCTGATGGAAAAATGCATCTGCTGCTATACCCACCCAAGGTGATAACCCTGTTTTCCTCATACTCCAGTTGCTGACAGTGTGCCTATGGGCTGTTTTCAAACACTGGGACAGCCTCTGCTCCCAGAGGAGCACAGTGAAGCTCACTGGGCCCGAGAGCAGCTGTGAGTTCCTCTCACAAACAGCCTGTTTTCCAAACCCTGATTGCTGCATTTGTTAACACAGCAAACTGCAAATCTCTGTTATCCAGGATGTTCATTTCCACAGTTCCCTGGTTAAAAGCTGAAGCTCTTTGTAGCTGATGAATCCCTTGTATATTTTCTTGATGGCATAAAAATGTGTATCATCTTAGTTATTTCCCTTATTAGCATCATGTTCTCATTTTAGGAATTAACTCATTTTTTGGTCAATTGTGTCTAATAACTTCCTTATCATTTTTTTTTTTTTTTTTAAATTTCCAATTTAAAAAAAAAATCCAAAATCCAATTCACATTGCAATATCAGATTTCTCAGGTAGCGAAATGCTAGTTTTTCTGAATTTTTTGCATTTGTTTCTTGTACTTAAAGAAATACTTTTTTTTTTTTTTTTTTTTTTTTTTTTATATATAGTAGACCTGGATTTTAGGTGACTTAGTTCTTTTGAACTCTCCTGGTATCACTCACAAGCACAGCAAAGCAGCCCTTTAGCCCAGAGATCACATATCAGAAAAAGATTTACATGGAGCAGATCCTGGAACTACAGAAACACAGCTACATAATGCTGTTCTTGTTTTTTAGCTGGCCCTAACTTGTTATGACTGCATTTTCTCCCAAAAGCACATTAACAACATAAAGCATCACTTACTTTAAATGCTGCCTTTGCAGCACAAATGACTTCCAACACTGCCTTCTAAATCGGTGGGTTTAGCACATGGGGGCCAGAAGTGTTTGCTGAAAACGAACCAGCTGTGGAGCTCGGCAATACTTCTTTGCTCATGCACATTTCTTCAGAAAACGAATTTTGATATCGGGTTTTGCTTTCGTTTGCCACAAGAGGGCGATCCTTTAATTCCTGTCATCACTAATGCAATGTACTAGACACGAGGTGGACTCGTTTTCTATCTAAACCATCATTTCAACTTCTTATACAGAAAAATTGCTGAATTTCATTCTGTCTGTGTTCCCAGCATGCATTTGATTTACATCAAGTTACTAGGCAATATTATTTAGCTGTGAGACCACATCGCACTTCATAAATGACTGATACAAAAAAAAAAATTGTGGGGAAAAAATAGGATTTCCCTTCATTATCTTTAGAAATAGCAGTACACTGTATTAGCACAACTCATTGCTCTCAGTGATAAACTCAGACAGGTCACAATCCAAAGGAAAGATCTAAAGATGTGCCATTCTCAGAAGCATGAGAAATTTGTGAAACAAAGGAAAGGTACGCGTTATATTTTTCATCCACTTGTGAATGCTTAGCTATTCAAATTTGTTAAATATGCCACCGTGTGCAACAATATACAGCGCAAGCAAGGTCCACATAGGAAACTGATTCAAGCACTCAGAGTCTGAAGATTGTCATGTCCTCCCTAACACAAAACTCTGATTGCATTGACTTACTTAGAACCAGAGAGCTGAGAAGATTCTCTTTAAAATGCTTCTAAACAGTCATCATGAGTGTACAGTATAACTTACCATAGCTTTTTCTTTTTTTTCCAGTCCCAATATTTTATATATATAAACCTGTGTAATTTACCCAAGCCAAGGCTCATTTCTCCCTCTTACTTAAGTCTTTTTGCTCAGAGATAGTGGATGGATTCTGTCCATCAAGAGTCAGCTATGTTCCTGGGCAACCGGTAATGCTCTGGTCTGATCCTCGCCTTCTTCTCCTGAGGGTTGGCATATTTCCACTTTGATGGCGACATTTTCAGCTTTTTTCTCTTCTTGTCTGTACACCACACTTTTTCACAGTATTCTTCCACCCTCTGGAAGTTGCTGTAACCTATTAGTTGAAGAAATTCCTTGTACCATGGCTTTGATGCCTGAGGTATACTGCTCTGCATTGGGCATGGCATTTTGTGAGGCACCTCCTCCTCATAGTCTTTATTGAACATTTCATCTACGCGTTCCTCCTCGACTATTTCCAGGGTGATTTTCCTGACAGTGTGAACAATGCTGTGTTCCACTGTCTGGCAGAAGTAAGTCCCTGCATCCAGCCGATGCAGCTTCAGGAATAAAAGGCCAAGGTCCATTTTTATTATTCTATCATCTGTCTTCACCTGAAAAAAAGTAAATTGATGCCGTTACAGAGCACAGGCCTTTGCTACTACATTAAACCAGTGACATTAGTTCTGAACTGTACTTTCATGAATCTAATATTAAATTTTGAGAGGAAGATTAGAGATCCGCAAACCTTTAATTCACAGGTATTTCTCATAACAAAAATATTTACTTGAAGTAAAGAAGATATTGAACTGTGAAAGGAAAGCAATCTAAAGAATCTGGATAGTATGGAAGACCATGCAGCAGAGCAGACAGTTCCCTGTTTTCCCAGAACGGCTTAGTCACTTGTGGCTAAATCACAGAAGGAAATAAATTAGAAACATACAAATAATCTACCGGATGGAAAACAAACAGGCATTTGCCAGCTGACCTGTGATAAGTGTTGCTGTAAATTCTCTTATACACTGACATGTTTTTGAGGTATTTGCATATCTAACTGCAGGATAATCGTGATCTTAAAGCCTCTGTTCTGAGCCTGGTATTTGAGTTCCCCCTACAGCCCTCGAGGGCCAAGTTGTTGACTTTGAGGCATTTGCAGATGCTGGTAAAGAGAGAACACTGAGATGTCTAATCCAGCATCAGAAGTGTGCAGGAGAATGATATCCTCAGCTTTCCTTTTAACAGTAAGGTGATGAATATAAACAGATCTACTGGGTGATGAAGGGACCAAGAGCAGCCCGGAAGAGAAGGACTTGGGGGTACGGGGGGATGAGAAATTGGATGAGAGCTGGCCATGTCCACTTGCAGCCCAGAAAGCCAACTGGGCTGCATAACAAGAATGCTGGTGTCCAGCCCTGGGGTCCCCAGCACAAGACAGACTGGGACTGGATGAGGGTCAGAAAAATTACGAGAGAAATGAAGCACCTCTCCTATGAAGAAAGACTGAGAGAGATGTCCAGAGAGACTGTGGATGCCCCATTCCTGGAAGTGTTCAAGGTGAGGTGGGAGAGGGTTTTGAGCAACCTGGTCTAGAGGAAGGTGTCCCTGCCTATGGCAGGGGGTTTGGATTAAAGGATCCTTAGAGGTCCCTTCCAACTCAAACCATTGTTTGCGTGGCTCTACCATTCTACTACTCTTTGCTTTTATTTGTTTTTTTCCCTCATGACCATGTAATTATTCAGGTAAAATGCAATAATTTTCAGGGGAAAAGTATAAGATTAGAGTCTGTTTGAATTTACACTTGCGGTGTCCATTGTCTGCACTAGTGGGTCTAATGGGATGTGTTTTTAGCAGGACACCCTCCCCACATCACAGTTCACCACTTTCTGTGAAAGATCTGATTAATAGTTCTGTTGTTACAATGTTTATGTGTAAATAGGGATCTTCCAGCTAAATACATGAAGAATTGCCAAATGCGAAAAACCATGTAGAGATTAGGGATTTGGAAAAATCTTTGGGCATGAATGGATGTTAAACTAGGCTAACATGGGGAGTAATATGTACACATTTGACTCCTGCAATAACAACCAAGAACAGTGGTGGATTCTCTTTTGTTTTGAAATCTTAAATAAATGCCACTACATTTCTAACATTTGCATTCAAGATGCTGAATGCAAACACCAGATGAAATGCTCAGGTCTATCAATTCACAGGACCAGATGAACATAATAATTTTCCCTGACACTCACATAGATTTTAGCAGGCCTTTCAGTGAAGATGTAATATTCCTAACAGTAGGGTCTTTCACTTAAAAAAAGTTAGTATATAAGAATATTTACCTCTTCCTTCTTAGTTTCGTGTGCTCGCTGGACAAGCCAGATTACTTTTGCTTGCAAAGTCCGAGGGGTGCATTCCAAAAGGGTGCTGTTGTACTCTATTCCATAAACAAGTCGCTCCTCAGTCTTCTCCAGGACTTCACCTGGAAGGAAAATAAATGTTTAAAAAATGTGTTACTGCAAATGTTTGTTACGCTCCATGCTCAGAATATATTTACTTTTAAGAGTGAAGCTTAATTCAGATCTAATCAGGTAGTGACTGAAAAGTGAAGATCTGACCAGTTAAATAAATATTTCCATCATCCCAGACTCTTGCAGCATCTGACCATTGTGCCATGATTCACCTAAGAGTGCACACAGAGAAACAGATCTCAGCCTTTCACACTGCTAATTGCTTGGGCCTGGTTCATATGAATAGTTAATTTTATTTTCACTGAGTGAAACAGAAGGATTCAATACATGTTCAAATATAATAAATAATTCAATTTCTTAGGGATACAAAGGACAGCATGTAACCTTTTACAAAACGGGACTCTTAAAAACTATAAATACTCTAACCACTGTTGTACACATCCATGTTATACATGTGTAAAATGAATGTATTGGTTTTGGCCCAAGGATGCTAATAAAAACAAGGTGAATGAATTTAATCAAAACTCAATTCTGCTTTTCCATCCAAGAAAATATCTGGAGGAAGATAAGCTAGTTGTTCCACTGGAGGAAGACAATTGCCTCATTAATGAAATCATCTTATTCCATAGTAGTGAGAAAGATTCTTAAGACCAAATAGTTTTAAACCATAGTAGTGAGGAAGAATCTTAAGACCAAATAGTTTTAAACCCTAAAAAAATACACTATTTTATATAACTATGAGTTCTCTGTTGTATTTCAAACTTGATGAATAACTAGTATTTCACATTGGAATACACTTTTTCAAAATGTACCATATTTCCCAATGGACTACAGTTTTAATGAGGCTTTCTCTGGTAAAGTATCTAATATTTAATATATTGTTTCTCTGGCTGTCTTTCTGGAAGAACATTTTATGGTTTATTTCTTTTCTTCTATAAATGTATTGTGTGTTATCCTGCAAAATACTGAGGATATGCAGGCAACTATTTTCTTTGTTTTGCCACTCCAATATCAATGTTTGAAATCATCACTTTCTGAAGTTTGGAAAACAGCATTAAACACAGCAATCTATTTTTTTTTTCCTTAGGAGAAATCCTGATAATTGTCATCAATACACATTTTTCTTCGGCCATGTGATTGTCCATGTCTGTGCTATGAAGCCCATTCAATTCTGGCTAAGTATCCTGATATTATTTCATATTCATTTTGGGATGCAGCCTTGTTGTTTCTTATCCCTGCCCCATCTTTGTGCTTTTATTTCTCTTGGAAGCCATTGAGATTCATTATGCACATCTTTAGTCTGAATATCAGGGCTGCAGGATCACATGAATGTTATGAGATGCACCTGACCTGCCACCAAAACAGTTCTTAGACCCGGATGGTGTGGGCTCATCCCCACAACTCTTATAACATTATGAGAATTGCCAGTGAAAACACTCAGGTGAGATCATGGTCTGGCTCACACTACACTCTTGGCAAACTCTGTGCTGTCTGTTCCAGGCATTTACTAGCAATTTGTACGTGTGTGAACGGATTACCAATGAACTGCTGTCCAAAGCACTGCTGCGCTGCATTCCCATGCCGAACATCTTGTCTGCGGAAACGTCTGGAGGGAAAAAATGGAATTATTTGGGAGAATGTGTTTGGCTTGCATACTGTTGGTTTATACTAAAGTGGCATTAAATAAAAATATGAGTTAAATTAGCATTGTTGTGAGATGTACTCATTTATACATCAGTACTTTCTCTATTCAACCTATTGAGAATCACATCTGAAAAAAAGAAGCAAAAAGTTTGTCTGGAGAAGAGACAGAACTATGTACAGTTTATGCCTAACGACACTGATGCTATAATTACTAAACCAAGTTTCTCTGAACCAACTGGACAGCTTTTATTCCAAGGGACCTTTAGCCTCTATTTTGGTTCTCTTTTTCTCCCTCTGGAAAACAAGAAAATTTTCCTTTTTTAATTTAGAACAGTTTCCCATGTTTGCAAATGGTAATTCTTTTATCCGTCACTCCTGTGCTATTATTTTTTTCACTCGGAATCTCAAAGGACATAGAAAATACTTTATTTTATTACATCTTTGTAGCAGAGAGTCACTAAGCTCATTTTTCAGATGCAGTCATGAGTTGCCCATGCCTAGGAAGTGAAATAGTGGTAGAACTGTGGTCAGAACCTGGGAGCTCTGGTTTCAACCTGGAAATAATGCAAGTGCTCTTGAGAGAAAAATCATTCTGAGTGTTGAGGTTTGGGGTTTTTATATGCATTTACAGAAAAAAAAAAAAAAAGAAAACCATGATTGTGTGGTGCATTCCTAGAAGAACTGTGCTTTTATATGACTTTTTTTTTTTCCTCTGAGTGTCCTGATAAATAACATTGATTGCTTATTTGCATAATCAAAGAGCCTATAGGAATGCCGTATCTTGCCAGACATAGTATGTTCTACAACCTGAAATTTAGTTTTACTAAGGATACCTTTTCTATATTGACATAAAGAGTAATCCTACACAGGATAGCCAATGCCATATATAACAAATTAACCGAAGAAATATGCAGTGCAGCAAATCTTACACAGCAGGTTTATATACAGTATAAAATATATATGCTAGAAACAAGCAAAGACAAAGAGTTCTGATATTCGTTGCATTTACTGCTGAAGTATGTTTCTCTCCAGTGCTATGAGAATACAACAGACAGATTTTTTATTTGGCACAAATAGAATTTACTGAAACTGCTTAGATTTACACTGTTTAAAGATCTTGCCCATGGATGTTACTCATTGCATTTCTAACCTGGCAGTAGACAGTGATTATTTTCTTCTGTCACCCATGTGGACCTCTGATCCAGTGGTGTTTGTGGACCAAGAGTTTTAATCTCCACTGATACCCAAAGCAGAACCAATGTTTTGCCATTGCTGTTCCAGGAGAATCTGGAAATTCAGTGGGGACTGCATTGGGCCTTTTAAGGAGAAGTGCTAAAAATATGTGCATGTTATTAAACGAAAATGGAGATTCTGAGACAGCAATGGGGCCTTATCATGCCCTGGGAGCTGTCACTGCAATGTACAGGTGCTGCAGCCATGCCTGCGGATAACTCTGCAAAGTGTCAGTGCTGAATAATGCTGCCACCAGGCTGGCATGGCTGTGTACACTGATTGCTCAGAAGAGCATGCCCCTGCACAGATATACATAAACACTACAGAATATGCATTAGCCTTGAAAAAAACAAACAGGAAAACCCAGAAACTGTCAGGCCCCGCAGCCCTGTCTAGCAGGAACAGGATGGGCAGCAGGCATGTTCTATATACTCTTCTGTTCCTTAAGATCATTGTAGAGCTAAAAAAAAATCTTAGTCCTGTAAAACAGGGACGTTTCTCCAGTTGTCAGAACCATTCTAGAAAAAAAAAAAAAATCTTTTTTTGATGAACTTTTACTGTTGTGAGTGTGAAGACTGGGAAGATACATTTACCACTGCTTTCCCTTGCTACTTTCTTGAAGAGAAGAAAAAAATGGGGAGAGGTGCTGAAAGAGAGAGAAACGCTGGGAGATAAACTCATTTCACAAATACTGACATAAGCCTGGTAATTTTTTATTTCTTCTTAGAAATTATTTTATTCAGAATTCCACGAATAATAGAGTACCAAACAACCTATGAGATAAACTACTACAAAGAAAAATTTTCGGTGATTACTGAATGTATGGAAGTGTCTTTTGTAATCTGTAATTTCATGAACTGAGATTTCAGTCTCTAAATCTGTGCTATCAGGAACTTAGCAAAAATTATCTGCAAGAAAGCAATACAGTCATCATCGTCATCACCATAATTTTCATGATTCTTTCTTATTTCTCAGGAATGGATGAGGCAAAGTAGAAAAGTCTTGAGGAGCAAAGGCACCACTCTGTTTTGCATGTGTAAATCAGTGGACTGTGCACTTTCTGGTGGAGTGGATGAAGGAGAAAGAGGACAGAGAGGGAGAGGAAGCAGGGGAGTGACTGTCAGCCTCTAAAAATTAGCTAAAGAATCACACTAGATCTACCCAGGCTCAAAGACATTTTAAAATTAATTCAGCCCTTTTTCACCTTGAAGGGTGAGCTGGCAGAGCAAAGAATCTCACTTGGAGAATTTAGTGCTTATTTAGACAAAAACTGAGCCCACCTAATTCAGATTGCAGTGAAAAAGCATTTCTGGATCTCTACTTTCTCGAGTGCACTTCACGGAATTTGAATGCAACAGAAACTCCTTCTGGCATCTGAAGTGTATGTGGTATGCAGGAGCCATACACCTGTAATTACCATTGAACTGTGGTGTGCTGCGCTCCCAGGATCAAAATATGGGATTTTTGTCTGGTTTGATTTGTCCCTGAGCACATCCTATGTTCAATTAATTATCCAGGCTATGCATGTACAAGGAATTATAATAAAGACTTTTACAATTTGAAAAATTAGTCCCAGATAACAAGCAGAGGGTTTTTCTATTTATGCTTCACTTCTCTCTAAATCCTTTACATGCCTTATTTTGCAGGTTTTCTATTTAATGTTTTTCTAAACACTTGTTATACCTTGGAGGCATTAGGATCTAAAGCAGATAGCATTTGGATCAAAGTGGGGAGGACACCTTGTACATCCCTGCCTCAGTTCAACTTTTCACCAGTAGGACTGGAATTAAAAAGGGAGCTCTGGGCAGTGCTCCTACTTACTAGCAGCACTGCTCTTACGAGTCAAAAGTCCACCTAAATGTACAGTATGAGGGCCACATTTGAGCAGACAGAGGTGATACTAAGGCCAGCTCATGTGCAGTCATGTAAGGCACAGCTCCCAGAGTGAAGGGAGGGATGTCAGGTGGAACAAGTGCTCTCCAATGCCCCTTGCGTTCATGTTACTTGTACTACCATGTACAGCCTGAGCGGAAATCTGGAGCCAAATTAAGACATCAATGCTCTGGGATGTGGCATTAATTCTGCCTGGAGTCCAAGGAAGCCATGGCAGGTTTATCTTCTACTCTGTGCCACTTGGTGTCAGAAAACTCCATGCTGTCTACCAGGACCAGCCCTTACCAGCAGTTTTCTTCACCAGGCACCTGATGGGAAGCAACTTAAAACAACTTCCATGCACATGTCCCGAGGAGCTCTCCTATACCCCCACGTACCATGCAGTTGTGTAAACTCTTAAAATGAAAATGCTCTGAGCTTCAGCTGTGAGTTAAAGTGAACAAAGCAAATGCCATCCATGACTCTCAGCATCGTTAATCTTGCTTGCTGTTCCCCAAACTTATACATGTAAAACAAGTTTTGCAGGCCTCAAGAACATTCAATTGAGTGCAAATCCCTTCTCCACTGCTGCAGTGTTTATCTCAAGAGAAGGAGGGTGATAGCAGCAGTATTTTCTTCTTTTGGAGACTGACCTGCTGAATGTCGGGGACGGAAGGCACAGGAAGGTGCCTGGGGTGCTGCCCGTATCACTCAGCCCTGGATAAACGCGTGTGTCAGGGGACTTAAAGGCTCCTACTCTGGAAATTGTCTTACATGAAAAATATGCTAAACGTACAACAGAGTTCAGGGCTGAGTGAGTTTCTCTTATCTTTTCTGGGGCAATAAGTAGCCTGCAGAACAACCTAAATGGTGATACTGCTAGCTGGCTAACAAGCTGCTGGGAAATTTTCAACACCGCCCCCCTGATCCAAATGACTTTTACAGTCATTAGATGAGTAACCCATATGTTTTATAATTATGATAATCCAATTTCTACTTATACTGTAGGACATTAATCTCCCTGGTCTGCTATATAGCTGCTCATCTTTCTTAATCTGGGGCCTGAAAATTTTAAACAGATATCTCACACTAAGCAGACAAGCAGAGTGCACTTCTTCCCTTTAGGTCTACTTGCAAGAGGCATGAGAAGACTATGAAATCCTGCTTGTAAAAGTGGTGTATATTTCCTGCTTGGTTTAACCTATGCCTTACTGCAGTAAATAAAAGAGATTCTTAATTATGCCGAGCCACAGACTGTGTGTGTTTCTCATTTTTAATTTTTAATATGCCTTCCCCGAAAAGTCACGTCAACCAAGGTAACATGACAATATTAATTTCTTTTTATGAAAACCTACAGAAATTTCTGTGGTGCCTGACTATTGTCAGCCTGCATTTGTTTGAGTGCATCCAGGTCCATGGAAAGATAAGACATGCAGGACAGAAAAAAAAAATAAATACAAAGCCCTACCTTCCTGGTTTTCCTTAAGAAACAGTAACACTTTTGTGATACTGTGACTTGGTTTTGGCTGAACCACCTTCACTAGTTGTCAAAACTCTCTTCGGAAGTTACTCAATTCATGCTAATTGTTGCAGTCCTTGTGGGTGTAATATATACTAAAGCATATATTTGCAGAACCAGTAATTGCAAAAAAGCCATAGAATTATACATTACTAAAATTTTACTGACTCAGGTTAGAAATGACTCTCTTTAGGTGGCAAAGCTGACTAAGTTTAATGAAAAGGTCTGGATTAAAACATGCATGTTCTAGATGTGTGATTTTTGTAACTGAAGTGCAGAACCCGGGTTCGAGAGGGAGGGGATGAAGATAGGGAAATGAGGGCAGAAAAGAGTGAAGGCCAGGAACCATGACTAAGTGAAAGGTGCTAGAGAGGAAGAGTTTCCACAAGGCAAGAATTAAAGCACTCCAGTTAGGTTTGTGCTTTGAACTGGCCTCTAGAATGACTTGCCTTTCAATTCACTGAAAAAAAGCCTAACCCAAACCTCAGCTTTTGCAGAAACTCTGGTTTGATTTTGGCTGGTGAAGGTATTTGACTATTAACACATATTTTCCTTGCTGTTTTAAAAAAATAATCTATTGATATGTTATTGCAGTGTGATATACTTCCTGTATAATAGTACCAAAGTACGTCTCTGATGTTGTAAAGTATCTTTTCTCTGCACAGGCAAAGATGTATGAGGAAATTAAGGTTTGTTTACGATGCAATGGAAATAATGACTAAGTAATTTAGCTTTATTCCCAAAAATATTCCTGGTCCTGCAGTTCATGCCATCCTGTGAATTGGGCTACTTGCAAGGCCCTGATAAGTCAGCAGCTGACCTCTCACCGCTCAGTTATTTGTAGGAGGGGGAGGTTTGTGTTGCTGTAGGAACTGTTTCTGTAGATATTTTGCAAAATGCGACCCAATCAAAGCAGCAGGTCTCACCTCTTTGCCTGCATGGCCGTGGGGTAGTAGCGGGAGCAGGAGATGCCGTCCCAGGCGCAGTAGGGATCGCGGGCGAGGCAGCAGTCGGCGCACGCTGTGCCGTACATGTCACACTGGTGGAACTTCACTTGCGCTATCACTGAGTCGGAGCCAACGTAGAGCTGTTGCTGTAAAGAATACACGACACAGGATTAAATTCTAGAATTTCCACTTCGGTTACCAACGCAGTTATTAAAAACTGTTAGATCTGTTGTTGCTTGCGAGTTGTGCATCCAGCCTGCGCCCTGAGGGAGGCACAGTTACTCTGTAGGAGAATATCTGATTACAGACTAAGCTCTCCTACACGAGGACAGAGAAATGGAAAGAAGGTAAAATGAACAAGTTTGTTTTGGCATTTCCTTGCTTCTGAAGTTTAAGCTTTGCAAGCTTTGTGTTTGAATAGGCAGGGGTTTACTCTTCTTTTTCTTCCTCAAGGTATTTTCCAGTGCCTCCCTCTCTGTGTTTCTCGGTCACCTAACTGATCTGCAAAAAAAACCCCGGCTTGACATAAAAGACTTTAAACAAAGAAGTTCAAACATGAAAGAGTTAAAAGCAAACTCAATTTTAAAACTGGAATTTTCAAATAAATTTAACTCTTGATTTGGCTACTTAAAATATCATCACACGTTCTCATGCACAGTAGTGCAATGATTTACATAATCCCTCAGTGCGCATGAAATAAATTTCTATTTCTTTTTCCTGTTGTTGTGCAGTCTTTCCTTACAAATTAACTGGTCACTATCTATTTCTTTAATGTTTATTTGTAGGGTTTGGGGTTTTTTTTCCCGCATTAGTACTCACTGCTTAAATCTTCTGAGTTCACAGAAATATTCTTTTTAAATCAAATGGCAGATGATTAATCTGATTCTTCATATGCTGGCACAATCAATTCAGAAGATAATAGCTTGAATTTACAGAAATTTGACAAAAATTCTTGTAATTGATGAAAGTAAACTGTCTGAACACAGAAATGTTCAGGGTGCACTGCAATAGAAGCTGCTTATGCACAGCTCACTTCCTCAGTTTTACCAGTCAGGAAAGGGATTCCTTAACTGTGCTCATCCTAATGGCCAAACTTAGTCCATAATTCCCACTCTTTGACCAAGCTTTCAAAATCTGGTATTTTAGTATTACTTAAAGCTGGAAAATACTGACAACTCAATTAGGCTATCACAAAACATGAATTTTAATTCAGATAGTTCATTCTTTTTCCTAGTTACACCTCTCATATCTGTTTAGACCTCAAAATGTAACTTCCAGAGATGCCAGGGGAAGAAACTAGGAGAGGCTGGTAACAGCAGTGTTTGAAGAATTTTTCTGCTGAGACAAACCAGGTAACAGTAGCAGGAACTCAATCTGCCAACTGGAATGAAGAAGAAACTTCAGATACTTGTTTGAGGGGAATTCTTTGACTGCAAGGCTGCATTGTGATTGTCCCAGAAGACATGAACAACACTTCCAATGAGACATATGAGATGGGATTTTCTCTTTCATCTTATTGCAGGGCAAAGGTTTCTCTAAGTCTTGGTTCATCGGAGGAGGGCAAAAAAAAGCTGATATCTAGCCAACTGAACATCAAAGAAGAACATTCTTTCCCACTTTCTGCAGATAACTAGCTCAGCCCTGAAATGGGATATTTTATAGTACCGCGACTTGGTGAAGACTGGTCAGTGTTATAAGGATACTGAGACATTGCTAGCAAGGAGGTCTCCACAGGCTCAGTAACTCCAAGTTCAAAGGAGGCTAAAATGCTCAAAGTACATACATTTTTTTCACACATACTCAACTAAATTATATTTTGGCTGGTTTTAAAGACCTACTGCCAGGCTGTCCCTTAAATGTATTCCAAAATTTAATTATCCTCAGTATCAAAAAACGGTATTCTCTTTCAAGAATGTTTATCTACATTCAACAAGCTGAACCTGGTTGTTTAATCTGATATTGTTTCATCATCAATGTTCAAGAATCCCCATACACATAGTACAAAGTCACTTTACATGGTATTTATCTGGCTCTCCTTCTCTCTCAGTCTTCTCTTTGATATCTTGAAAAATTTTTACTTCTCACAAGCAGTTTTGTTCCTCAACCACTGAATTGCTTTGGTGGCTTTTTTACAATTCTCTCCAGATTTTCCAGATATATCTTGAATTAGTAGAGTTATTAGCCCTCTGGGGATCTGGATGCAATGGAGGAATGCTACTTCCTTTTTTGATAAAGTATCTCCTTTTTATTCTTCCAACACAACCCTTTTAACCATGACAATTCACCGAGAGTTAAAGATAAGGCAAATATCTGAAATGACACAGAGTCTTTCTCCAAATGATCACTTAGGTGCAGTGTTAGGCAATCTAGACTCCAGAGCTGCTTTCACAGTCCATGGAAAAAGATGGATGCAGGAAATATTTCAGAATACTTAGACAAAAGATCCTCCTCTGAATCACCATCAGAGGACTTTGTCTTTCTGCTTTATCTATGGGAAGAATGCACGTTGACTAGACAGCAAAATTAATCTTTTGGGGCTCACTTATGCCTCTTATTAATGCAAACCTCATCCTTTGTTATTTGTGTTTCACCATGTTTATGTGCACCTCTATTGCACCAGATGTCTGACATCATTGTTAGACACATCTAACATTAAGATATAACTATCCTCATATGTTTTTTATGGCTTTGTGCTGAGATGATATGATGATTCCATATGGATGAGAATCTACCCTCAAGAGTAATAAATTGGGTGTTTATTTTAGCAGAAACGAGCAGAGACTTGAAAGGGACTCGGATCCAAAGAGCCCTACTGGGCAACTGAGTATGTGGGAGAGCCTGAGAGGCTCTTTCTGCATTGACATCCCCATGGGCTGAAATCTGTCAGCATTTATCAGCAAGGAACTTTTCTGTGAGTTGCCGTATCCACCAAGCTAATCTCTCCCGTGATTACTCTGACAGTAACTCATGAAACAGATTGGTTTTTACTTGCTTTGATATGCACAATAGTGTGATCTAAGGATATTTAACATTAGAATTGAAAGCCATAAATTTTTTATGAAGCGATAGAGCATATAGCCTTAAATTTATATTACAGAATGATTACATGTATCCAACCAGATGTCATTATAGATGATATACATCTGTCTGTCTATCTATGCATCTATCTATGTCTATACAATCTACAGCTTCATTACATTTGAGTCACAATCTTCACATTTCACACTTGTCAAACACTTACCCTTTTTGAAGAGATTTCCATAGAAATAATAGGAACTGGCATCTAAAAAAATAGGAAATATTTACTTGCTTATAAAAAAGAATATCTTTTTGCTATGGCAATAAATTAGGTAAAATAGCATTGATACACATTTATTACATTCAGCTTCACTAGATACTTCTACTTTCTTTATGAAAAGTGTAAGGAAACTGTGACTTTAAGAAGTATTGATTTAAAAGAGTTTATTTAAAAACAACCAGTCAACACTTAATTCAGGATTATCAGAGCTACAGGAACACTACAACTTCCCTGTCAAACATGACATTAGCTCTTGCCACCACTGAGTCTCTTTTGTCCTACTTGAGAGTGATAAGTGGAGTGTTCTTTATAACAAAATATTCACTGGCGATAAGATAAAAATAGCAGGAATTCCTTCTTTTACCATTGTCCTCTCTGCCCTCTGTACAGATTTCCGGGCGCAAGATATAACCCCTAATAGTTCTATTGAAAACCAACTTTATCAAGAGGGGCAAATTCTGTAACTTTCCCCCCAGGCAACAAGTCAATAGTTACACTGCCTAAATGCAGGAATCAGATTTAAACATCTAACTTTTGATGTTAGATTTTCCCTATGGTTTGAAATAGCTTAGCCTCCTGCTTTATATGGGTAATGTGACATGATATGAATACTCACTAAGAGAATTTCAATATTTTAGCTTTGTCACATACAAAACCCTGAGCTTTAATCAGGTTATTCTCAGGCAGAGCAGAGCTTTGCCTCACGAGGCCTCAGGTTTGCCCACTGCAGAGACAAATTGATTTTTTTTCTAAGGACTGGGCTATTTCTATCTGGACCTCATTTCAGTTTCCAAGATTGTAGTAGGCACGTTTTTGTGCGTGCAGTTATACTCTTTTAATTACTTAACTGGAAATGAGGGAAAATTAGATAAAATGCAGTAAGTTTCTAATTAAAAGTCACACTACCACCTCCAAGCACATAAACAGAACAATAGAACGGATATGCTTCAATATGCTTCAGTACTTGGGCCATAACCTCACATTAGAAAAACTTCAGTTGAAAATGAAGATTTCCTGTCATAAAATAACTATCTCATTAGAAACTTTTTTGCACACAGCTATTATAGAGTGGACTATCCTCAGATTTTTTAGACATTTTAATTCTGCAGAAAATTCAAGACTTGTATATATGCTTCATATACAGCACAGTTCACCTTGAATACTTGCAGCTCTTCAAGAATCACTTCTTCCATTGATTCTGTCTCTTGATTGTAAATTGTTATGACTTTCAGCACAATGCCATTATCTGGGAATAAATTAAAAAAGAAAAAAAAATACAAACAAAAGGTTATGATTGACAGAAACATTTATATGGCTTTCAAATACTTTACATGACTTCTTCAAGTCACTAGTGGATAGAAATCTATCAATATGTACAGGTAGTTGCATATTGGTGTGGTTAATGAGGATTCTTACTCTTAGAAAATAAAAATAAATAAAACACCAAACAAATTGTCCCTGAAAAATAAGAGTCAACTGTAACATTCCTAAGATACATGATTAATTGTATTTTTGAAATGTTGGGTCATAATCCCTTGATGAACTGCAAAGGGATCAAAGAAAGTGACCATATGTCAGAAGAATAAATGGGAGTAGGTGGAAGTTGATTCCATGAGGCAAGCAAGTGTAAAGCAGCTTTAATTATAGGATCTGACTGTTTACACTAGATGAGAAACTACTAATATCCTTAATTGCTGGCAGCAACTCCGTTCCCCCAGGCAAGAGAACCAAAACCTTCAGGAGTTCATTGTGCACAATTCTCACCCTCCTCTAGGGAAACACTGAGCCGCTGTTGAGCTGTAGGTGTTTGTCAAAGAAAGATGAACTAAAATAGCAAAAATACTAAGGCACATTGGAGTTTAGTTTTATCAGCCTCTCTGTCACTGCAACTCTCATGGGAAATTAAAACACACAAATAGCACCTGGTCTTCTACTATTTCAGCTTTGCCTTGCTGGCTAATAATAGAATAGTCTTCTTCTCCTTAATCTGAAAATCTGTCATCAACAATGGTGAATATCACTTCCTTTCTTCTCTTACTTTCAGTCACCTTTGATTTACAGGGGAACTATTAAGCAGGCAAGTACTGGGAGAAATGTTCAGCAAAAGATCAAAGGGGCAAACAAAAAGAGGAACCATAAAACTGGGGTCTCACACCATTTCTCAAAGAGAATATGTAATCAAAGGCATGTATTTTGTGATGGAACAGTAAAAGGAAATTGTATTCCGTGCTCTGATTTTCATAAGTAAGTCTCTCTTCCAATCCTGCTGACAGACATGTGAAAGCTCTGATGTTTTGCCTTTGAGGAACCTTTCTAACCCGCACTGCTGCCCTAAGGAAACTTTTGCTCAGCTGTAAGACACTGCTTACTTATGTTACACAGCAGGTTGGGCTGGGATTAAACAAAATATTAACCTTTTCCAACATTATATTGCCCAAAGAAACAGTGAGTTTTATGATAGGAGCTTTGCCAGAGTAAAGGTCGCAGGTTTCAGTTCAGAGTTTCCAAAACCCAAATTCTTTTGCTGGAATTTCGTGTCACCTGAGACCAGACAGGTTGAGAAGACTAAGCAGCTCCTGGGTACAGTCCAGCACAGCTCTAAAGCACACGCTCAAGCCCCTTTGGATTCAACTTTGCTGAACAGAGGACTTGTGTACAGGAATATTTGATAAAATCTCAATCAGAAATGAAAGCATAAAGTATGAAAAATGTAAAATTTGCTGTACTGAAATAAGTGACACGTGGTACAATGTTTTATAGTCCACAGTAAGTCCAATACCAATACCAAGACCATACTGAGGCCATTTAACAGCTTAGAAAAGAGCACTAACATAAATAAGCCTTTGCTGTTCTGCAAACATGCTTTTTTTTTGAACATTCTGAACACTAAAATGTGCTTATCAGAGGAATTTTGTTAGTAAAAAATAATTCACTGTAACTGCTTTCTTAGACAAAATGGTCAAAATGATTTGTGATACCACTCTTGTTGTTAAATTGATTAAATGTGAATGTAAGAATCTTTGGATTTTTTCCAGGCAGATTAGATGTGACTAAAATCTTGTCGAGTTCCAGCCTTTCCTCTTATTTTCTTACGTTTTCTTATTTTTTAAATACCATTAAGATATCTATTTTTTCTCTGCTTTCTTAGACTTAGGTCAGGTCTATGTTATATTTTGCCTTAATTGTGTTTGTTTGGAAGAAGTTTAGAAATTTGCTTTACACAAGCTTCCTGTATCTTGTGAAATTGGCACAAAAGAAAGACAAGAAAACTTGGCAGGAAATTTCTAACAGTTTTTTTTTTAAAAAAAAAAAACTTGGGTATTTCCTCCTTCCTTCCTTGAGCTGTGTTGTAACCCCAAATCTGGAAGCTGATAGGTTCTTTTTAGTGGTATCAGCTAGACTTGTGGGCTCCAGAAATGGGGAAAGTAAACTGTGGAATAAAGCTAGTAACTTGAGCCGATAATTTTGAAAATCATATCACCTTTGTTAGTCTCAGGTTTCCAGGTCTCAGCTCAGATCTATGCTCAGATACAGGACTGTGTTCTCGAGTTCAAAAAATAAGGCCAATTCAGCAATTTAATTTAAGGTTCTTGTTGGAAAAGAAAAGAAATTACAATGGAATCTTATCCTTAAGATTCTCTTTCTAGTCTTTAAATGTTTCCCTACCATTATTTTCCCATATAATGCCATCATCACGGTGAAGCACTTGTCTAAAATGACTAACATCCTCTGTGAAGTGAGGACTGGCACAGTCTTGCAAAGAAAGATTGTTGAAAAGGAATGTTGTCCTGATTTCCTTCATCTTGGAGACAAAAAACTCCCAATTTATTAAATGTTCTTTCTTACTGTCTTTAATTACCTGTGCCAATGAACAGGACATCATATTGCCCATCTTCAGCTTCCACTCTGTCCACTGCTATTTGTTTAAGATTGTACTTTCCATCTGTTTTAACGAGGATTGGTCTCTTATGAACAGGCTTGATGGGCTGATACATCAGTGGGTGACTCCTGGCAAAATGGACAGCTTCATCGGGATAGTCCTTGGTGGTAGTGTACAGACCCCCATTCACCTTGCTGGCACACTGCAAAACCAGAAAACATAGACTGTACTGAAGGTTTGCCAAATAAATTGCCAGAAACAGGTCTTGTTTCCAGGTGCAAAGACAAGTCTACAGGAACCTCGACCTATAAACAAACACAGAAGACCTCAATAGGAAATGGGACAGTGAACACTATGCACATGTGGATTATTAATCAAGAGAAGAAAGGGAATGCTGAACAGAGCTTTGGCATTGTCATGTTTAGAATGAGTGAGTTCCTCCCTCTTTGGCATATTAAGAGAATAGTAAATAGTAATGTTTTTAGATTTGGACACAAGCCATAGTACTTACGTCTTCCCTAAATTCATATTGAAGATGCAACCAAAATGGCCATTGACAGAGTTAGGAGAAATGGGTCTCCTACCCCAGTAGAATCACAGCCACACAAAATCAGCAGAACACTAACACTTGAAATCAATCTCTAGTCTTACTATTTTTTGATTGCAAAATGTTCTACCATACAAAACTAAGCACACTTAAAAATTACGCCTGTAATTCTTGATTTCAGGCATTCTAGCAGTATTATGTCTGATTCTAATTCCTAACTCACAATGACAGTATTATATATCACAGTTTAGCTTCAAATACCAATGTTTGCATTGATCAATCTACTAGTTTGCAAAGCAAATAAACTTTATGTCAATGACTTATTAAAAGAAGCTAACTCCTTCAGTCAAATGTGCAATTAGGGATAATTTAATGCGTTAAAGAGAGAAGTTAATTTTAGGATGCTTTGTGAAGGAGATAGTGTTTCCCAGCTGAACACAGATTCTACATTTCCAATTTGCTTCATAATGTCTAATTCAAACCATTTATGATCAGGCTGGAAATATCTCAATAACCATTTACTTTCTCCAAATATACGTAAGACAGCGTGGTTTTAAGAAGCATTTCAAGCAAAGCCACAGTAGCAGCCTTTCCCAATTTAAATTGGATTTTTCAAACAATAAAATGAAATAAAATACTCTTTGTGTTTACTGGAAACAGTAATTTTAAACTTGTGGGCAGTTGTAATTGACAATAAAAAACTCCTGCACTTGTCATGTGGGGCAATGTTTGTTTCCACTTTTTGGGCTTAGCTACAGGAAAGTATTTGTTCAGTGTTGACTTAAAAGTAATTGTCTAATCAACCTAATGATGGAATTTCACTGTCTGTTTGCAATAAAGAGACAGAGCTGGAGCATGAATGAGACAGGCTAAGCCTCTGCTTCTCATGCACTGTACACATATCAAATGAATAGGCATTGCCAGGTTCCCTTTACAAAGTTCTAGCCTTGGAGGGATTTAATAAAAATAATCCTTCACAGGCTTTTCATTTTTAATTAAATAAAATCAAGCAGTCTAGAAAGGAAACAGTTGACGCAGCTGTCTCTGAAGTCTATCAACACCACTTTTGATGTAACTGATGTAATTTCCAGAATCAGTACAGCCTAAATGAACTAAAATAATCAGCAAAATAGGGGCAGAGATTATGGCAGAAGTAGTGCAGTGGATTTCAGAGTCTGTCAGAACCTGTGTGACTCTTAACAGTTGGCTTTCTGTTTATTTAGATTTAAGCTCTACGCTTATTCCTTATAGATTTATTCTTTACTCATCCAATAGCTAAGATCAAAGACTGCTGACTCTCAGAGATGCCTAAGAGTAGGTTATTTTTGGCATCTTGTCACTGTCATTCCTGTAATGGGAAAGGTAGTAGGATTCAGTTTACCAATATGTTGAGCTTTTCTTTGGAGTAAGAAACCTCACACTTGGTTACAGCCCGAAACACGCTTCCTATTCGTGCTATTGGAAAAACATTAAAAAGACCTCTAAACTGTGCCCTAAATGAGCAGCCAAAAATGAATCAATTAATGCTTTATTAGCTGGCAGAGCCAGCTACTTCAGCCTCTGATGTGCTCTGTAACATGTAGAGAAAAATAAGATTAAATCCATTAACACTCGGGAAAGACCTGGTTCCTCGGATAATTTGTTCCACAGTATGAGGAGAATTGCTTGCACTCTTCTGCTCCTTTTTCAGCTCCTATGCCTTGCCTTTTGGGGAGGTGACAATCCAGTTTGACCCAAAGGTGGCCAAGAGAGAGAAGCATTGAAAGGGGGTGGAATTTAGGGCAGCCTTTCTGTAAATCATTATCAACTGTGCTGAAGTGCTGGCTCAGTGTTCTCTCCTTCTTGCCAAAAAACCACCATTTAATCTTCAGTGCTAGGAGATATCAATGCAATAACTGCAGTCATTAATACTGAATTCATGCCTGTGTTTAATGCTAGCTCAAATAACATATGTGAGGTGTTCTACTGCCTGGAAAAAAAAATGAATACCACTTAAAGAAGTTGGACTGTATCATCCCTGAAAAACATACAGCCATTCTGCAATCCATGCATGGGACTGTCTCATTATTTGGTAAAACTGTAAAAACGCAAAGAGGAAACCTATAATTCCTTCTAATTAAACCATTTTTCTCAAAATGTGATAATTTATTTATCTGATTTTCTATCCTGACTCAGTGCCAATGGCTTTGATCAATGTCAAAGAAACAAAAAATCATTTGGTATTGATGTCAACACTGCTACAGTGATAGCTCATTGGTCAAGATGGTGACATCATATTCACGTTTAAATCCTAGATAATCTCTTTTTTGGAGCATCTGCTTTGACATCTTGACTTATGTCTATAACCCCAAGAGAATTAGGGGAAAACATGAATTTAAAGTGATTAATTTAAAATGAGAAAGGACACACATTTGAAATGATACTACTGGGAGAAAGGCTGTACCGGCATGGAGCAGATAAGTTAGTAGGCCTTTTCACCTCTCATTCCCAAGATTAAGAGATACATGAATTGTATGCAATGCCTGTTGCTGGAAACCATTGTGTTTAGTATGAAAGCGAATATTGATTCAGTTAGCAAAGATAAAACAGCCTTGAAGGTAATGCCCCAGCAGCTGTTTATTCTGCCTTTAAGCTCAAGGGAGTGAACTCCAAGCCTGAGAGAAGACTAAGAGGTGAAGTGTGAAAACTGAGAGGAATTTAACCAAACAGCTGTGAGAAATGTCTTTGCATCTCACAGAGCCAGAAACCCCGCCCAGTGCTGATGGGTGGACCTTCATGAGTGTAAATAAAAGCAACTTTGCAAGAGACGACAATTGTCATGGGTGGGTAAGTAGTTGTAATCCCAAAAGGTACAGGGCAAGGAAAAATGCCTGGATGTGATGGTTCCTTGAGTTAGCCTGGCATTGCCTGCTGTGGGGCTCCTCCTGATGGGCAGGAAGGGGAAAGTGAGGGAAGTTCTGCCTGTGCCTCTTCTGCGAGATGGTGACAGGCCCCTGCAAAGCAAAGGGCACCCTCAACCTGACTTTGGAATCTTAGGACCTTTACACAGGGTTGATAAACTCAAGCCCCAACAGGATTTTGAAAAACCTTATATACTTATCCCACTCTTTTCTTTTGGGAAATGTATGGGTCTGGTACTTGATTAAACTTATTGCTGAGCCATTCCACACTTTTCCAGAAATGCTGGAGTATGTAGATATTCAAAGAAATATGTCCAGGACTGTGAAGTCACAAAGATTTGTACATTAGCAGCAGTCTGCTTTTTCTTTCCAAATTCATTTACATAGCAAAGCAAGGGAAAATAGATTGCACTTACTGAACCAGGTCTAGGATAAGGTACTTTTCTTTCGTAGAGAGCCCAGTGGTATTCAGGTCCTTCTTTATGAGCATATGGTCCATTGAAAGCTGCTCGGACACTTGCCATGTGGTAAACACATACAGCATAGCCTCTAAATATATTGCTATGAAGTGAAATTTAAAGACATTATTAAAGCAATATGACACATTCTGTACACATAATACTGGGTTTATTGTGCAATTAAAAATATGTCACATTTTAACAGTATTCAGGGAGAAAATACTACTTATTATTTCCTGTATGCTTTTCGTCCAAATGCTGTGTCCAATGTTCTTTGAAAGTCTTTAATGTGTTTATATTTATAACATTTCTCCAAGGAAGTTCTGTGTTGTCATGCCAAAATTTGATGATGGTGAACACAAGCTCTAAATTACTTGTTTAGAAACACAGCGGGAGAGCAGTGAACTGAACTCAGGTCTTATATGTCTTTGATTAGTGACTTAAACAGTTTACCATTTTTCATCTCTAACATTTTTCCTATAGTTTTTGCTTGGAAAGATGGGAGTCAACCAATGCTGACTAAAATGAACAGTGACTAAAATGAGTCCTTTTTGTATTGAGCGGGAATGTTGGTTGGTGTTATTAGTTAGATTGGAAGACCACTTCATGTAGCTCAATCCACATAAAAAATTCTATTTTACTTTTATATTTTATTCACTTAGTTACAGACAAGCAATTGATTTTTATTTTATAGAAGCATCACTGCTCTCTACAAAGAAATTATTTCTGAAGACTTCAGAAGGTGATCTAAATAATTTTAATTAAGTGCCCACCTTTCTCTACTGACATCAGGAGCCAGTAGGAAATGCCAGGTGTCTACATCCCCAGAGGAGCAGAACTGCCTTTCTTTATTAGAAAAAAATAAATCAAGAGATAGTGGAAAAAGCACAGCTGCTCTTTTCCACCAGTTACATCCTAAACTAACAGTTGGATTTCCAAGAGGAGAATACTACGTGCTTGCACTTGAACTAGGGTGCAGTGGAAAAGGAAGAGGAGGCCACCAGCAAAATCACGGCTGGTGCTCAGTCTTCACTACGAAGTTAGTAGGAATTTTAGTTGCTATCTACTTAACCTTGAAATACAATGCAGCTCTTAGAGGAAGACAGGTGGCTCTGAGATGTTGCTCCTATAAACATGCAGGAGTGCGTACACTTTGACACTGGGAAATTTTCAAGCTGAGAAACATTTAATTAATTTGTGATCCAGACAGACTGAATCACTGAATGAGACTTCAGCCCTTGAGTATTACAGAGCAGTTTTTACACTAACAAGGAAGCCCACTGTGAATAGAACAGAGATTAAACTGTTTACTATATATTTGCTAAGGGATATGTGTCATACAGCTTCTGTCTCTTTAATAGATTGTTCAAACATTCCTCCATGGCTGCTATTATTTCTTCTAGTTGTTTACCTTGTAGTGTTGAAGAGGCCAAATATCACTGGATTTTTGTTATCACGAGTGTGCAGCAAAAACACATCCTCTGTAAAATTTAAATGCAATGTTATTGGTAACCAGAAACAGCCTCAGAACAGAAACTTCATTGATTTTTAAAAGTATAATCCTATTTTACTCACTTAAGTTGTTTAATTTAATGCAGGTTTTAAAAGAAATCTTTAAAAACAATGTGATGTGTAAAGGAGGAATTGGTGATAGCCAACTCCACATTTACAGAACTTCATATACAATGGAAAAAATCCACTAACAACCATCCCCCTACTAGCAAATGCAACAGGTATAATATTCGACAGGAAGATGTTTTATCTTGAAAGTGTATGGGGTTTTTTGACAGTTTTAGGTTTGTTGCATTTTAGGATATTTACCTAATTCATCAAAATGTGTATCAATTCCGTTTCTCCCGGGCACAGAACAAACTAGCCTGGTTTTGAGGAAAGTGGTCCACTTGTTGACGAGCATTCGCTGGCCTCCCATATCATTCTGCATAGAAAGAAACAAGTGCCAATGGTAATTTGAATAAGTCTGGAAGCACAAACATCTCTGCTGAATTAATCATTCATTGTATCTCATAATGTCAAAAGCATCCATTTCCAAACCACATGTCTATTACTAGTACTATTGCTCTGGAGTCAGTTTTCAAGTAAGACTGAACTGATCAAGTCCAGGTCTCATTAAGAGCTGTGGGTTTAGAAGAATTTTTTTAATTCTGTACCACATCCCTGGATAGTTTTAACTATACGGCTGCTGTAAAGCTTTTTTTTTTTTATTGCTCATTTTTGTAAATTAGATCTACTGAGTACATTAGCAAAGTTTAGCTTTGCTTTAAGAGCTCAGTGCAGGATCAGTTCAAGGCATTTGGCAACTGAAGTCCTGAATCCATCTGCAGAGCTGGTACAGTTGGGGCAAGTCTGAGACAATTGTCTACATGGCGTTCTAAAAATTTCTCAACAACTTTAAATAATCCTGTCTTGCTATGGCTGTCTCACCTTTTTCTTGCTCTTGCGACTGTTGGGACTTTGAAGAAAAGGGAATATTTAGTATTATTTAGCAAACAGATTTTGTAATCTTTGGGTAGCATCCTCAAAGCTAGGGCCTCATATTCAGGTAGACTGTGTAACTGGCAGTTGAAGGCTTTCTAATAGGCTTGCAAAACTCCTTTCACAAACAGAGATCTGTTTTTCTCTGAAAAGAAGAAATATGCAGAGTAGCTGCCTCTATGTTGCAAAACCTGTTACAGCTCAGATAAAAATGTAAAAGCTGGGAGGAAAAGGCCCATTATTGAATCACTAGCTACTGTTTGTATTCACTAAATCAAAACTGAATTATAACATACAGCTGTGAAGTTAATGGCCAGATGATAAAAGACTTGGAGTTTAGGAAAAGTGGAAGAGAAAGGTCTGTGGGATTTTGGTTTAACCCATGGCTGGCGATAAGGGTTCCAGGTGAATGTATTGCAGACTAGAAGGAACTATCAAAATAATTTATTCAGACATCTATTTGGAACATAAACCAAAGAATTCTACTTCAGATCTTGATACCAGCTGGAATCCAGAAAGCCCACTCGCTTTGTGAACGTTAATGTCTGAGGCTGCAGTTTGGTACTTTGCATGCTTCAGATGTTTTTCAGTTCCATATGAGTACTCAAGAGAGTTGAATAGGTAGTTTGCTGGTGAGCACATGTGACTCACGCCAGACATGGAGGTGACAGAAGATTTTTAACTTGTGTCTTGCTCTTTGCCCAATAGTTTTAAGAAGGCATCCCCCACCGTTAGGAGGGGGGATTTGTTGGGAAACTTTCTTTGGAAACAAAATCAGATGTTAAGAAATAAGTTTCTCTTTCTTTCCTTTAATGAAGCAGATGTAGCCCCAGTGGGAATGGGAGACCTCCTCTCATCAGTCTTGCAGTAGTCAGTTATTAGAAAAAGGAATGCACCCAAAATTCATCAGTTGTTCAGAGAGGACCAATTATGGGCGTTTTGATCTGGGATGTCATATGTTAACAGTGCTCCTCTCCAGCCACTGCCCAAGACCTCTTCCTGTGTGTGGGGCCAGAGAGCCAAAAAGAGATGCGACCAACACACCAGGAGAATGGCCCGAGTGGGAAATGGATAATCATGCAGGGCAATGGAGGGAAGCAAAGCTTTTTCTCATGACTTTACTGCTCCTTCTGGTGAAATTTAAGCCTGTCTGCAATAATTTGTTGGACAATTTGCTAATTTGTTTTAGTTTTCTATCTGCAATTTTTTTCTTAGTTGCTAAGAAGAGGAATGAGAGATTAAATGAAAACATTGACTACTATTTATAACGCGCTCTATAGATGCTTGGCATTGCACCCTTCCTATCATTCTTGCATCAGATTTTGAATCAGGTTTTCAAAATTTACAGAAAGAGAGGTGATCCTGACCATGACAATGGATTGAAACTAGATGATTTTTAAGCTCCTTTCCAACCCAAACCATTCTATGATTCTATGAAAAATTGAATTTGGCAGCGACCTCTGGAAATTGTCTAGTCCAAGTGCCCTGAACAAGTTGCTCAGTAGATTGTTCAGGACTGTGATCAGTAGGATTTGAACATCTCCAAGGACTGAGGCTCCGGGCAACCTGTGTCAGCATTCAACCACCCTGGAAGTAAAACAATGTTTTCTGACATTGTGAAGTAACAATGTGTTTCAATCTGTGCCCATTGCCTCTTGCCCTGTCCAGCTGTCTGACAGCAAAGCCACTGACCCTGCCCAAAGTCAGTTCAGTCCTTACTGACAGAATAGGAAAGCAAGAGGAAATACCAGAGAGGACTGACTAGTGGCTGGGCTGCCTCTGTCACCTGGAAAGGGAAGGGACATTGTTTCATTCCAGCTGTGAGAGCTGCAAGGGGCCCTGGACCTATAGCCAGTCCAAAGGATGATAGAGCCCTGAGCTGAACTGAGAATGTGGATGGTAAGAGAGTCCTGTGGGCAACTACTCTTACTCTTATTGTCTCTCTCAGCTCAACTTGGCTTTAAACACAGATTTTGGATGACTTGTGAATTTTATCGTGCTTGAGGGTAAGTAGATGTAAGGTTTTCATTCAGCCCTATAAGTTACTCTCCCATGCACTAATAGATGCCATATTTGCCTGTAGGAGAAGGACCAACTAAAGGAACACGCTTCCTTTGTCATTTAGCAGGGGGATCAGAGGAAGGATCTTACCGCACAGACGCGTCCCACTCTGGTATATATGGCATGAGTGCTTGTCTCAGCCTCTAAAGCTTTTTCAGTAAAGAAGAAATATACTTTGTTATCATCATGGTCTTCATTGTCAGGGATCATATACGAGCCAACGAATTTTGGTTCTTCAAAAGAAAACGAAAATTAATTGAGTTCAAGTTATTAAAACATTCTCTTATTTTTTTAATGCTTAAAATGAGCTTGTAGAAACCAAAAAATAACATTAGAAATCAGGGATCTGTCAGTCATAGAGCTACCTAAGGGCAATTAGGTGATGGAAATAGCAGGAAAAAATTTTTTTATGAGTATCTATAGAACATGTGGAATACATTAATGTCAAAGTATTTTTATAGCTCCAATTCATAAATTAATATTCCCTTGTATTTGTGCAAAAGACCTTTTTTCCAGTCCCATTCTCTGTGTTGTATATATTTTAATTTGGTTTGGACTAAAACCGTGCACTAATATTTGCACAGCAAGTTCTCATCCCATACAAACCAAGTGTAAGAAAGCCAACTTTGGACTAACAGCCATTTAGATAAAGAAAAAGCTCTCATAGTTGCATAGCATACATAGAAGATACATTGTGTAACTTCATTGTGAAAAAAAACTTTCCAAATTTTTCCTGTTTTGATGTTTTGTAGTGAAGTTGAAACCTAAATGTAGTCTTCAGTCCACGCCTGTATGTCTTTTAAACCCACACCGAGCAGACCTATGAGTGATTTCATTTCACTGAATCATAACAAAGTTTTAAAAAGTTTTTTAAATGAGAAAATAATTAATAGAATTAGTATAATTTCTTTAGGAGCAGTGAGTAATGTAAATATTTTCTAACTTTCTGTTCTCTAGGAAAACTGTAGCTGAATTTGAGACTTTGGTACAGTCCTTGCTCTGTTTCTAAACTGTTTTTAATATAAATTTAAAAACGTACCCTTTCTACAAATTTAATTTTTAAGTATAGACAAAAGGAAAAGCAAAGTTTGAGGCCACAATTTAGAGACTTTTATATTTAGAATAATGAAATCTTCCAGAGAGGAAAGAAACTTCACTTGCAGGTTATGAACATCCACTTGATTGTTGCTACCCATAGATAGCCAGTCTAAACACTCAGGTCAGCAAGGCTCTAAGTATTGGACTTAAAACAGATGTAAATATGTTTTAAACTTTTTTGTTTGTTTGTTTTTTAAGAAATGTATGAATTTAATTCAAGTCTTAGGACAGATCCTTGTAGGAAGAAGTGTGTGGCAGAAATCTTTTCTCTCTTTTGGTCAGGGAGAAAACTTCTATGCCCTTTCACTGAAAGATGATTTTCACCATATGAGTTACCATAAAGGGCAGTTATTGACTCTCCTTGCCAAACATTATCTGTAATTATGTCACTATTGTAACGAAATATTGCAGCACTTTCAGAGCGAAACAAATCTAGATTCTGACACTCCATTTCACACAAATTTCAACACATTGAAGAGTATAAAACAGATTCTTAATTTCCCAGGACACTATTTCTTTTTCAGTGTTTTTATTGTGGAATAACTTAATTGTCTTCTTTAAAATTACCTGCTTTAACTTTTTATTTTATTTAATAATAACATGTTTATTATTTTGCATTATTGCAAAATATCACTTTACTACATTACCTGGCAGAGTTTGAGTTGGTTATTGCAACATAAAATTATCTCATCTAGGAAAAAGGATACTGAGTTCTAAGTAGAAGTTTCCATTAATTAAATAGATTTTTTAAAAATATTGTTTTAATTTTATCTAGCATATCATGAAGCAGTATAGAATTTTAAAAGTATAAAGAAGAATATTAAAAATATAAAGAACAATTTTAAAAGTAAAAAATTAATGATTTAAAAGTTCCACTGCTTAAATTCAATATATAATCAAAGTAAAAAATTCAATTTGTTTATCCTGACTGGATATTCTTAAAAAATTTCATGGAAAAATGGTAGTTTAAATAAATTCACCTCCACATGGATATGCATATTCATGAACAGTATTTCTTTAACTTAAGGTTGTTCAGAAATTGTCTAGTCATCCGAAACACCTCCGGTTCTTCCTTCACCTCCTTCCCATACCTTTCAGCAGGCGCTCATTGTCAGGTTCAGTTCGGAGGTGGGCCATGCGACTCGTGGTGCGGAACAGGGCGGCGTCTCTTCCCCAGTAGTCACTGTAGAGACCAGCAAAAAGTTCACCACCTGCAGACCATACATTAAAAAAGCCAAAATGAAACAATTTGGTAATGCTCTAAACATTACTTTCACTGCATGTGATAGGAACCACATTATGAACACGGCTAATTAGTATTTGCTTAAATTGAGACAAGAAGGTTAGTCAGTATTACTATGAGCACATGGACATTCTTCCTACCAGGAGTGCAACACTCACAACGGGAGCAGCATGAGGACAAGAATTTTAAACTTCATGAGTCTTGGTCTGACTTAACAGGATAGATTGACACACAGAAGATGAGGGCATTAAATATCTCTCTATATACATCTGCCACAACAACATCCGTTCACGTAAGTTCAAGGATGTCACCGTGGTCCAGGTAGTGCCTGGCTCTAGGGACATGGACGCTTTGTTGGCACCTAAATTTTCATCAGTGCAAAGACTCGGACCAGAGCCTGCTGATGATGATACCCGGTCTTGCTAATGAGAAGCAGCAAATTACCTGGTTCCAGAAATGGAAGGGACGTGGTGGGTTTGTGAGGAGAAATTACAGGAGCCAGAAAGTGGGATGAAAATGCAGCAAAAGTTTTCAGAGAATGCAGTGGTAAGGATAAGAAGAGTGTCAGCTGCACCAAACTCCTGATTTGGGCTACAGAGCGTGGTTACAGCTCAAGGGCAAACCACACTCGATATCCACAGACTGGATGTTTCCTGAGCGTAATTATGAGATTTGGCTCTATGCAAGGTATGGTTGAAAAAAAGAGTCATACTGAAAATACTGGAGGGCTGGATGCAGTTATCTGCCCACCTGGAAAGATAAGAAGCAGCACCTACTGCCTTAGAAGTGATTTCTATAAAGAAGCACATTTTGTTAGGCTGAGGGAGTTTTCCAGTCAGCCCACTGAAGCTGTCCCACTTCCCTGAAATAACTACAGTTTGGGAATAACTTGCTGGCCAAGGGGCTTCGGTGGTCAGTGGAGAGAGAAAAAGGGACTATTTTTCTCTGGTCCAGCAATAACTTGTTTTCAAATTGTTAAAATATTCATCACAGAAGGGACAGGACGTCAGATTTCATCCCTCCTGCACAACTAGTGATGAACATTTCCTGAAAAATTTATGGGAACAGAAATTGGCTCTCATTTTCAAAGGATTCTGATGGTATTCAGGAATTCAGCAAGTATAAGAAATTTTCCCAGAACTGATTGCCAGAAATAGTTGGAAAATCTACACATGTATAGGTACAACTGTGTTATATCTATCTATATATCTATATATCTATATCTATATCTATATATCTGTTAAAAAATCCAACCTATCTCTCAACCACCTAAAATTGTGATATTGGATATATTTTGCCTTTGTAAAATACCAAAAATAATTCTACCTCTTATTTATGTATGGACTTTATTCCCCTTAATTGACCAAGCATTAATAATATCATAATTCATATAGTTGTGGACTTAGAATTTTTTTTAGAGCCTATTCAAGAGGCAGGCCCTTATTGTCACTAGGTGGCATCCTTATGTTAGAAAATAACACAGCAGGAATTAAACTGCACAAAGAGGGGAAAATAAATTGTTTCCAGTTCGAGGCTAATCTGAGTAGAGGTTTCAGTGGCACGGCTTCCTGCCCACTAATCAAAATAAACATGACTGATCCATCCTAATAACATTTGCTGGCATTTATAAAGGATTATACCAAAAAGCAGGAATTTTTGTTTTTGGCCTCCCTCAAAGTGTGAATTTTGTTTCTAAGAGATACATATGAGTCGAATGGTGCCATAAGTATGAGTGATTACTCTGAAAAATTAAGTTTGGTCACTGGGGCAGGTTTAGACACCTCTGCTGATCTGGAGCTGAGTGTAGTTTTGCCTTAGGCTTCATTATGTACTGAATGGATAGTGCCCTGTAAAATACACAGATGTGATTTAGTGTAAAATATTGGCAAACAGAATAAAAAGTAAGTATAAATTGTAGCATCTGTAGAAGTTAAGGTTGCCCAAAACTAATAGAGAGCTTTATTTTTAAAACAGCACAGAGCTGCTTAAACTGCAGAATTTGCCAGTGTCTATGTAATGTTCCAAACAATCTGCACAACTCTAACTAATGAGTTACATTAGTCATAAGACCCCATTTAAGAATTCTCTTGGAAAAAATATAGCAGACTGGCTGGTATTCTTTTTAATTTTCCTGATGTGTAATGCAAAACAGGATGTTTTATCCTTTCAGCACAGTAGTGAACCTTGGAAAGCACCTCAGTGCAGGGCAAATGATTTGTCACATATTGTCAGCAATCAGGATTGACATCTGTAAGTCCAGATGTTCAGAAGCTTGGATATGAAGTCTATTCCTTCTGTTTGACATGGGTATAAAGTGTTGGAACATGTAACCAACCTGCTGATATGGCATTCCACCATGTAGCAAGGAAGTTATCACTGATTGTGTCTGTGAGGTCCTGAGGGGAGAAAATGGAAGTCCCAGTCCTGGATGGATATCATTCCATGAAAGATATTGTACAGGTACAGAAACCAATTCTGATTTTTACCCTGGACTGTTACTAAACTAATTATAAGACAAGTATCAAATGTGAGCAGACAGGTCACTTCACACAAGGACAGCAATGGGACATACTGACAAGTGTGACTGTCACATATCTCAGCACAAAAACATTCAAAATAATTCTGAGATTTTTTTTCACTTTTGACACTAAGAGGATCTTTCCTTGTTCTTTTCAATTGTGTTTTGCTCATCCTTTAAATCCAAGTTACAAATTTTGAACACAACTAGGTTTCTACAGGTGCCAACCAATTCCAGATTCAGAGACAACCTAAGACTGAGGTTTGAAAAATCCTGCAAGATTTCTACTCTTTTCCTCTCCATTGAAAAGCTACTATAATATATGAAGTCACCCCTGTCTTGGTTGCAGGACTTCATGCCACTGCACATCACACTGATTAACCTGTACCTTCCAGTGAAAATCAGCTGAGTAACTCCACAGACCTCCACTGCTCCTCCCCTCTTCCAGTCTAACCTCAGCTTCATGTATATATGACAAATTAATTGATATAAAGTTTTAACACAACCCAGTTAATCATGCTAAAACAAGAATAGAAACTTTCTTCTTCCTTACATAAGCAAATAAAAAAAGCTCCCCTGAACCTCAAAGACCAGTTTTAGCTCAAGTGTTAAAAACTTTTTAGCTAACATTCTTTTCAAGCAAGCAAATATATCAAAATTTAATTGTGATCATTTTAAAAAATCTTTTATTTTTGCCTTTTTCTCAAAGCAGAATATTAACCGAAGGAAACACAGAATTTTTCTTCTAAACCCTTCAAAATTCCTAGATGACAACCCTTAAAGTAAAACAGATCAAAGCATGTGATTTAATTGAAATACAATAATATATACAAAGGATTTCTATAAATAGGTTGCTTCTACCTCAAAGGTGGGTTTCCTTCATTTGTCACTGGCATGTTTTGTGTACCTGTTTCAAATTGAAAGGCAGTGCAAACACAAGCTATTATTCATCAGTAGTCCTTTTTGTGTAAAATGGAAAATTTATGTAATGAATAAAGGATTAGAGTGTAATGAGTAGAACCCAAGCCACACCTCTCATGTATTTCTTTGACTGTCAGTCAGTTATTACTCACATGACAACTGAAATCAGAACACTAATTCACATTTTAGCGAGTGATACTTTTCCCGGTAGGAAAACAGCAAATTCAAAAGAAATTACCTATTGTTTAGCTGGTAAACTTCCACTGTATATTTGTATTTTCTGTCTGTCACTCAAGTGTTCTGTCTTTTGTTTTGAGAGAAAATGTATTTGCCCTAGTTCATTTTCTAGAGTAAAAGAAAACACACAGATACCTGAAACTGTTTTCAAGCTGTAAAAGCAAGGAATATTATTTGAATGGATTCCCTGTAAATTAACATATTCAGATGTGTATTAAGTGTTTCACCATTTGCTCGTGATATATTGCAGGTAACAAAACATGGCCATAAACTAATTTCTCAGCTTACAAGAGCTAATGTGGTCTAAATTAATCAGTGTGCATGATCTGATATCAAAAATAGTTTTGGCTATTGAAAGCAGATGGGAGAGTTCATTAAGAATAAAGGTCCAAAAGTTTTATATGCTGTTCAGCTAAACACACACATTTTATTCAGCCCATTTACTAGCCAACATCTATTCTGTGTCCTGATGTTGAAAATAAATTGCTAAAAGTTAATTCTTCATAAATTGAGGAATGAATCAGAAGCTACTTTACCACGGGGTCAGATAACCTACAGTAAAATGGATACACAGTTTTACAGCCAAGTCACGAACGGTTGTTTTTTTGAAGTGGGTATTTTCAGTGTTGTGTTGAAATATATGAAGAGATGCAGAAGTAGGGATTGTCTTTCCTTCTAAATTAATCCAGCTAAACCTGTTTCTAATTACTTATGTTGCAAATGATTTTTCAAGATCAACATTTTAAAAGCTTTTAAATTGTTATCGGAGGTAGTTAAAGTTTCCTTGTTAGCCTGATCTTCCCTGTTAGTCAGTGGCCACACTGGTGTGGGCTGCTGTGTTAATGTGAGTGGCGCAGGCGGGAGCAGGTTTGGAATAGTTTCCTTAGGACTAAGAGGACTCTGGGATGTGAAAGCCTTTGCTAACATGTTTGCATAAAACCTTTTCAAGGACATGCACAGCGGCTGAACCTACATGGGAGAGTCAAGAGAACTTTGGGGTGCAGGCTCCAAGGGCACGCTGACTTCATCGTATCAGGAGCGGATTTCACTTTCTAAGAAAATTGGAGTGCATGAAGAAGAGTGAAACCTCCAAGCACTGGAGGAAAGGACTAGGAGACCAGTCCTGGAGGGTGCATGTTGTAGTTGACATCTCCTGTCATGGGGTCATGGCCACCATGAGCTGTAATCAGGGCTTCTTTGAATGAAGGGCATCCCTTCCTTCAGATGACACTTGCCATTAGGAGTCTGCCTCATTTCCAAACATCAATTAAAAGATTCTTTAATATTCACAGTGTTTGCATTTATTTCTTCTACCCTTTTCAGCTGACTACCTACAGAGACAGAGGATATACATCCAGGAGCCTCAGGAGCAGCATTAATTCTGTTTATTCTGTAAACTGTGTCTCTGGTTAGCAGAAGCCGGTAGAATTAAGAAGAATACACAGAAATTCAATTGTCCTTAGGATATTTTCCTAAGTGTTGGAAGTGTTTAACTCCAATAGTTAAAATTATAAAATAATAAATTCTTTGAAGAATTCTGTTATGCTTTTAAAATATCCTTCCATGATGCTTTGAAATTACAGAATTCCCAATGGATGCCTGGAAAAACAGCCTCTAAATACCTGTCTCTGGTCATATTAGTTTTGATGAAGGGGTGAAAGTCTGTTTTCTGTTGTTGTATCAGTGATCTGATAAAAGTGTTATTTTCTCTTGTTAATCTTGCCACATTATAGAATTTTTAGCTTCGTAAGACTGATTTTATGTCTTTGTCAGTGGATGTCCAAAACGATGATCAGCATTTATCAAGGAAGGACTTATTTAACGGATTTTTCCTTCAGATAAAAAAATGAGGCTCCATAAGACCTCCCATAATTCAGGCAAACTCTTCAAGTGCTCAGTGGGACAATCTGGCTTCCATTTAAGCAAATAAAATTCACATTGATCTCACAGTAGGAACATGATCAGGTTAATTTATTTACTTAGTTCTGTCTGAGGAAAGGTTGAGAAGGACTTCAAGATTAGACCATGAGGTTTCAGGCCTACAGCAAATTCCATGGGACGAGTCTTTGTTCCCAGGCTGAGCTAAGACTGGAATCTGTCAAAAAACTGTAGAAACAATTTAGAAGTAAGAGTGGGATAAAAGCGTAACAATCTGTGCTTCACGGATTTTGGAAGGTCAGTCAAATAACAGCATTTTTTTCTGGTTCTTGGGTGACTTCTTAACCCCCAAACTCTTCAGAATTAGAGCTCTAATTTTTTTCTTTTTTTTTAAAGGCAATGAAGAATATTTTGATGAATTGTTACAATTTGAAAGATTTGGCATTACTGCTGAAGATTCTTCTTCTGAATAATTTTTTAATGCAAAGGAACAAATAAACCCGGCATGTAAAAGTACATCTGTCACTCATGGCCAATACTTCCTCACCACCAAGACTGAGTCATATCACTGTAGTTAATGGTCAGAAACTTTTTGCTGTCTGATTTTAAGATGCAAACCAAATGTAAATATCAAAAGGGACGTAAAATCCTCTTTTTTATCCTTGAAAAGTAGGAAATTTATTTATCTTCTGCCTCTTTTTTTTCTAGCTCTTTCTTCAAATGAATATTCCTTTTGAATGCTCAGTTTTTACTCATGTTTTCTAAAACTAGAAATCATTGTGTTAATCCCTAACTGCATTTAGCTTTCACCCTTTACCTGCTGTTGCAGGATACTTTTAGTCAATGTGCTATAATATTGTCAAGACTCTCTTTGCTTGATCTCACAAAATGTTTTCAAGAAAACATTATAGAGGAAAAAACATATGGTTTGCTATATCACAACTTGAAAGATCCCAGTTCTACAATGATATACTTACCAACGAGGCACAGAGGAGCAATATCTCAGCACAGCTTCCTGGCACTGCAGGACTTGGAGTGAATTCTATTTTCATACTGTTGAGTATAAGATCAACTCTTCTAACACAGAATCACCAGTCTGAGATGGTTTTGTTAGAAGGCAGCATTGAAAACAAATACATTTTTATCTCAGAAGTGGTAATTTGTATAAGCAATCAATGCTTGCTATAAAAAGAGTTAAATTTATATTTTTCCAAGATGTTGTCGCTCAGATTCTCAGTAGCTGAAAAATAGTAAATTTTGTGTATTTGTCTCAGCAGTGTGAATGACTAAGCCAGGCTTGTTGCTTTGCTTTTAAGGAAAGCAGGAAATTATTATTTCCAAAATGATACAACAATCAATTACCTTCAGGATGGCATATGTCATTCAATATCTCACTTCTCTGAGACACCCTTGCTGCAGTTAATGCTGCCTGGAATGTAATATTAATGTGGGCAGCACCACGAGGATTAAGGCTGACACGTGGAAGGCTGCAATGGAAGACTGACAATGCCTCGGTGTGCTGGAGAATGAGACTCAGAACGACAGATTGACAGGACCGTGAAGCTTGTGACATAAAGATCATTACCAATTAAGATGGAGGTGAAGGAAGAACTGGGGTCAAAAGGGCACCTGCCTCGTCCTCTCTCAACTTTGTGCGATTCCAGTTGAAACAGATGATCCTTAAAAAAAAACCAAAACAATCACAGAGAGCACCGTGAACCCTACAGGCAAAGAAACAAACTCCTTAGAGACGAGCTTTAACTTAGTTATATCTTTGTAATGGATTGACTTCATTAGGGAGAAAACACAATTATGGTTTCTTATTGGTGTACTCGTAAAAATACTCTGGGTTTCTACAAATCACCATTGTGCATGCACCGCCCGAAAGGAATCAGAAAAATATGCACTAAAACTGCACTTATTTCATTTCTGTGGGAACAGGGAGGGAAGATTCCTCTATCTTCTCTTCAGATTATCTAAACATTAAATAGATATCTAGCCATGGAATGTGTTTGCCCTCTTTAAACATTTTTTTTCCCAGTAGTTGTTAAATATATCATACTATGTTATCTTCATAGCTTTGAGATGCTTATATATCTTCTCCATTGAAATATGTTTAGGAATGAATCTCCAGTTTTGGGTTGACAGAGCAGATGTGAATTTTGAAGTGGATTTAACAGAATATTAGTATGAAAAAAAATTGGCAAATTTGTTTAATACTTCTGTATAAGGTTGTAAAGATTGAGAAAGAATCTGCAATTTAAATTTTCATTTGCAATGCTATGCTTGTCTCAGCTTCACTAAAATGCCCATTAATGTCTGATGAAAATATTAAGTGAGAGCACAATATTTTTAATTCAGATGTTAACAAAATACGTGGATAGGGGAGAATAAAAGGGCAAATACAGAGGAAGCATGAAAGGTTGATAAAAAATATGCCACAGAGCCATCAAGTGTGTGACTAGCAAACATTTCAATAGTTGAGCAGTTCGAGTCCCGTGTAACATTTTTTCTCAAAATTCTGCTGAAATGCAGATTATATCAATATATTTGATAAATGCAACCTGCCTGTTTATTAAACTAAAACTCCCATTCACACTGATCATATATGAGGCAAATATTTTGTGAGGCATAAAATCAAGTACAACAGGGATCCAAATCCCCCAGAAGTTTAAGGAGGACCTGCCTGGATATCTCTCTTACATCAAACATTTTCAAAGAGTTCCAAGAGGCTTTTCAATCATGAGAATCAGGTTTTATTAGACCTGACTTTTCAGGTACTTATTAGATTAACTAAGTACTCGCATAGAGAAAAGCTCGATATATCTAGACCAGGCAAACTAACATCCTGGTATTTTTTATTTAAGGTAATATAGTCCATTTAGTCCTGATGTCAATTTAGCAAGTTTGATGGGGTTTTTTCTGCTGTTGGGGTTGCACTCATGTAATTTTAGGGGGTTGTAGTATGTGCAGCTCAGTCCCCAGAAAGTTTTGCTTTTGAGAGAGACAGAAACCTGAACATGTGTCTGCTCTCTGCTCTGCTGTCTTTTCCACTCTCCTTCAGATCACTCACCTATATCCACCCATCCCACCCTACAACCTACAGATCTTCCCAAGCAAGTGTCATTGCCCCAAAACATAAACAAATATTATCTTCAGGTAGGTCCACTCGTGACAGTTTTGCTGTCCTGAAAAAAAACAAAAGAAAAACCCAACAACACAGAAAGAAAAGGAACAAAGAAGCAGAAGGTTGAAAACTGGAAAGTTAATAAGAAAGAATATTTTAAAAGGACAGAAAGAAAAAAGGTATAAGAAAACTGGGAAAGTTGTAGAGCTCTTAGTTCCCAATAACTGATGAATAATTCAATATTTCTCTGCATTTCATTTAAAACAGTTAATCTTGCCTTTGTCACCAGACCCTCCATGTCAAAGCATTATTCACATCTTAATCCTCAGATCAGACGAGCTGACATACCTGTCTTCCATTCCCAACTGTCCAAAAATACATGTAATTTTGACGCAACGTCTGGTCAAAAAGTAAGATTCCTAATAGTTAGAGAGTTTCTATAAAAAAAATTGGAATGTAACTCAGAATGTAGTTCTGGAAAAAAAATAGGACATTTGTTTTGTGTCTACTTGCCATTAAAAAAACACTCCAAAATACGAAAAATACCATACAAATTTTCAGTAATGTTCCTAAAACTCATAAGGTAACAAGGTGTTCTTAAACTCACCTCCCCAGAAGCTGCTGTGCTGGCCTAACCCTGGCACAGTAGTGCCTGGTGTTCAAGCTGATGTAGCAGAAAAGAACCACCCTGGGTAGACACTGGTGGTGCAGGAATATTGTTTTCTGCTGTATCAGCACCAATTGCACATCAGCAGTAACTATTCCCCATCTGCTCTTGGGTAAATGTCAAACAATGAAGAAATATTTCTCTGTGTGTGGAAATCTCAGTCCCATTCCATACTTTTCAAACATCACATACCATGTATTTTTCAAAACTAAATACCATAACATTTTGAGTCAACAGCGGATAAAAAAAGAGTAAGGTGAACTCAGGAAGGGGAAGAAAAATTTTCTGAAAATACGCAAAAGGGAGTCATAGCTACATAAAATTTGATGTAAAGGAAATATTTATAAAAACATGTCTGATGTAATTTATTCTGTAATCAGACATTAAAAATGAAGTTACTCATGAAAAAGATTCTCTTCTGGGACTTCAACCAAACTATTTCTCAATGAATCAGTTCAATAAAGATGTAGGAATGGAGAGAAAAACTAAGAGTTAAAAATAGAGTTTTCAGGTCTTAATGCTTTCTGTTTACTTTTCCCCACATTAAAATAAAAATTGACGTATCTATGAAAGGAAGAAGCAATAAATTTAAAACTGACTACAGAAAAAAACCCACACTCAGGTAAAGTGATCAGGTGTGGGAACAAAATGATTTGAAACCACACGTGAAGAAGTTGTAATATTCACACTTTCATGCTCTAGTGGAGAGCTCACATTTTGTCCTGCATAGGGAATAGAAACTGGGTTTTAAGCAGCAGCAGAAGTCATGATCCCACTAGGGCATCATAAACCATGCTTTATATTTTGGTTTTTCCCTGGTGAAATGCCAGTGATATTCAGGCCAGGGAGACATAGACAGCACAGGAGTCTTCTGGATGATGTGGAAGAATTTTGTGTCACTGTACACAAAATTATATTAGCACACTGAAAAAGCTACTCCTGTAGTTAAATATTTCCATGAGAATCAGAACTAAATCAAAGGTAAAGACAAACCCACCACTTTCAACATCATGACATGAATGTGTTTAAAACGGCTATTGCCTGTAGAATGAAAATGTTAAACAATATGCATAGTATCCATTCATTATCTGCATTTTAGAAGCTGGACTTTATGAAAAGGGATTGTAGCTCAAATACATAATCTAGTGTTAACACTGAAGGTAGGCACAAAGATTGGATTTCAGTGCAATTCGTCAGAATTTTTAAGTGGAGCTCGCCAGTTTTGATATAAAGCAGGATGTGTACCCCATAAATGCTTGCAGATGCACGCAACTGTTTGAAAAGTCACTGAAAATGTAAGCAATGACTCCTCCAAGAGAGATTTTCCACCTTCACCTTTTAGGACAGCATACCAAATATTCCATGGTTGCAATAAGTTATTCCCATCACTGGGACAAGTAACCAAAGTTCAGGTGTTAGATGTGTCAGCTAACACGGGATGCCAGTTTAAATGAAATAAGCGTTGCACATTAATAATCAGCTTTGAAGGCTAATTCCATAATTCTAACCCTCCCTGCAGTTTGTGACATTGGAATCCCTTGAGAAATGTCAGAATAACACTGACGGTTTCTTCACAGATTATACAGCGCATCAATTCAACATTGCAATTTATTTTATGGGCATTTTTAAGTGGTTAGGGTAAAAACTTTGCAAAAGCACATATATAGGGCTGGGAGTGCAATTACGTATTTCTACATGTAGCTTGGGAAAAGAAATGGGGTTCTGGGTTTGATTTATAACACCAGTGACTCAGGAAACATAATACACTTTCAACTACTATTAAAATAATAATGTTCTTTTAAAAGAAATAGAAGATATTTCCAAGACATCAAGCATTTTGCCATTAACTTGATACGAATTGATAATTTTAGGCAATGAAGAGTAATGTAGGATATAAACAATAGTGAAAGGAAAGGTCAATCAGAGACATTAAAAATAAAGACTGAATTTAACTTTTGTTGCAGAAAATTGCTTTCACTTATGCCAAGTGCTGCTTTGCTCTGGTTCAAGACAACACTTATGCATGTGATTAATTCAAAACATATGCTTACTTCCCTTCCCATCCAGAAAAGTACTTAAGCCTATTCTCAACATTAATACAATGGCTGTATCTTTTCCCTAAACTAGGGACTTAAAATACAGAGGCTTTAGTTGTGTTTTCCTAGGATATTAATTTTACGAGAGAAAGCTAATTTGATTTTCTGTAAGGCTTGGTCTTTGGTATTTTTTTTTTCCACTTTAAATTTTCATTATTTTATAGGCAACAAAAAAGTAAAACTTATCACACTGGCATTTTTTAAAGGAGACTGAAACCTTTTCATAACCTTTAATTGCATCCTTAACTGTGTATCCATGTTCTCTAACAGTACCACTCCTCTGCTCTCCAGGAGACTTGTGCATTTTTGTGGTTGGTACTGTTTTTGGGTTGTTTTGATTTTTTTTTTTCCTCTGGTGTGTGGTATGTTTTGATTTGGTTTTTTGAAATTTTTTTCTAAGTCTGTGTTACTTACGGTGCTGGACAGTAAATCATATTTAGAGTACTGTGGGGAGACACTGTGCAGATTTTTGTGGATATACTTTTCAACATTGGCTATACTATTCACTATTGCTCTAAGGCACTGGACAAAATTCACTCTTAAGTTTAATGATTTCACAGTTCTTCACCCTTAGAGTAAGAATGATATTAAATGCATTTGTTGCATTTCATTTCTAAGGGCTGTGTAATATATTAATTTTTGAAAAGGACTAGGAATAAGAAGGTGTATATGCAAAGCGAATAAATGGGAAAGTGTAAAATAGAGACGCATTGCTTTGCGCAAAGCTATGAGAAATGCTCTTCTACAATTGTTAATAAAGCCATGTGGTGCTAGTGTCATAAGACGTGCTCTTTTTTATATTCATGTAATTCTTAAACCATCAAAAAAAAGGGAGTGTAAAGACCAAAGATTCACCATATTTTATCATAGTGTTCAGTTTGAAAACTGTTGGGAGTGGATGGGACACAATGGGAGGCACTGACTCCATGGGGAAAGGACATCCCAGTGGACAGGCTTACGGAGTGTCCTGGTAAAGTGGGCTTTCACCAAGGGTCCTCACAGGTGGAGACAGAGAGCTGCAATTGGAGAGGGTGCAGGAGGGAGAAGGCATATCCCTGCCCTGAGGACAGCATGTTCAGAAGTTTCCCTCAACCCCCTGTGCAATATCTGTGAGGTTAATTTTACCCTTGCAGGCTTACATCACAGAATCATAGAATCAACTGGGTTGGAAGGGACCTCTGAGATCATCAAGTCCGACCCTTGATCCAACACCACTGTGATTACTAGATCACAGCACTGAGTGCCACATCCAGTCTCAGCTTAAAAACCTCCAGGGATGGTGAATCCATTGCCTGATTACTCTCTTTATAAAAAATTTCTTCCTGATATCCAACCTATACCTCCCCTGGCAGTGTTTAACCCCATGGCCTCTCACTTACATTGAAGTCTCTTGCCATTTAGCCCTTTCCTTTCATGCGAATCATGCTGAGACACTTGTCCCAAAATAGGGAATACTGGTCTTGGTTCTATGTACGCTTCTTTTTTTTTCCCTAATAAGGTCTTAAACCCCAAGTGACAAAGCAATAAGGTAACACATGCAAAACTGTAATTTTAAACCTTCACTAACTTAGGTACACAGGGGGACACAGTTTCAACTTAATCATGGAAATTAATGTAATTTATGAAATCTCCATTGCAGTAGTAGCCCTTATTTTGGAGAAAAGAGAATTTAAAAATATTTAACGTATCAGATGTGCTGCTTCTAAACAAAAACACATTTGTTGCTCACATGTAGCCTGATCTAACCGTAACAATGCATCTTTAAAGTGTCACTGCACATCCATGCTCAGCCACACAGCCTAATGTGAGAAAACGAAAATTGTATTTCAAAATTAATCAAATATAGGATTTGCAAATCCCTTCAGTGGTGTAGCTGGATTTTTTTCTCTCATGTGAGAAATTGAATACTGAGTGAATCCAGAGAAATGCTGGGACCATGACAGAAAGTGGAGTGCAATATACAGAATAAACCTCATCTGGATTTCTATTCTTTTTTGCACTATAGTGTTTTTAATATAAATTCACATGACACTATAGTGCAAATATTTTTTTGTTCTGTATGTTCTCAAAACTGGTTTTTTCATGTCTTTTCTTCTTTCTTGTGTACTTACTTATCCTTATGTTTTTATTTTGACATAGAAAGACATACTGAATACACTATGCAGAGGTTTCTTTTAGGAAGGATGAACCCTGACTTCCCTATTAAAAAAAAAAAAATCTGAAAAATCACAGAACCTGTCTGTAAATCAGCAGGAAATATAATTCAAATATAAGTCTGCAAAATGAACTTTCATCTCCATGACCTGCCTTAATCTGTACGCTTGCCTCATCAAGAAGGCACGTGGCAAAAAGAGAAATACAGCAAAATATTATGCCCTTGCATAACAGCAGAAAACAACTTATTGGGTTAGGCCTGAAAAGGTGTCTCATATGATTTAGCCTTTTGTATTTAAAACTAAATTTTGGTGCTAAGGAAAACATATATTGGCAGTATCTGATGCATATAGTCCCAAACATTACCAGGTAACGAACTGATACAAAGACAACTAAATTGCTCAAAAAATTAAAAATCTTAACCCACTGGAAAATGAACCAATTCAATAGTGTCTGTGTAGAGGAACCTGTGCTCCAAATGCTTATAATAATACTATTAAGTTCCTATTACAACACACTGTCCTATTTAAGTTAATATAAAACAGTCATGCAGGTATATATGTGAGCAAGACGATGCTCCCACAGTGAAATAACTTTTCATGTAGTATCTTCTTTAAATAATCCAAACATTAATTTTCAAAGGGATCTGAGCACTGGCAAAAAATCTCTGCTTGTTGTCAGAGGATTACTAACTTTGCAAATTATACCTTCAGCATTCACTCAGCTTTATTTTCAAAGCCAAATGGGATACAATATTAGGAATAGAGTCCTCAGAAACTATCTGAAATCGTCAGGTCTCTGCTTTTTGACATAATTAAGATTATTTGAGAGGTAGTATTTCTTCTGAGGATCTGTTTTCAATCCTCTTTACTATCCAGTGACATACTGAAAAGATCAATCATCCTATGGGATGAGAATGCATAAAATATTACAGACATTAAATCCTCCCTAAAAATTCAGATGCATTTTTCAGGTCTGTGCATTTTACTGCACAGTTAAATGACTAAGACACATTGGGCTCCAACCTGAAAACGTGTTTAAAATCTGGAGCTATGTCAGACTGCTGTCTGAGTTTGCAAAAGGATTAGCAATTTGTGCCTTGTGTCAAAATATCTGGCCTAAAATGACACAAATAATATATTTGCCTCGTTTAATGAATGTGAAAAATTCTGGCAAAAGAAAAAAAAGAGCTAACCACACTGCACATCGAAATCATAGGCATTTACCCTCAGTCATTCAGAATGTTTCAGCAGAAGCAATTGAATTAGAGCTTTAGAAGAGACACTTTTGCGTGACCTTAAAGTGGGCACACAGACTAATTAGGGTCCTATGGCAAAGAATAGAACCATTAGAAATAATGATAATATTGCATTAATGTGATAGTTATTCTGAAAGTTCCAGGAACCACATAAAGGCTCCCTAGCATTATACTGTAGGAATAGGTGGTGATATGATCAAGTGAAAGAGAAGTTAAAGACAGCACACAAATACTATGCAGAGGTGAAGGGATTTCATTGGGGAAGAGCAGCCTTTACACAGAACCGCACTAACCAAGACTTTTCTCTTTCCATGATTTTGGCAGGCTAAACTTCTGTTGAGATTCTGAGGGTCACATCACAGGAAATATCAAATAAAGTCCTCTCTAAAGATCTAGTCCAATGATTTCTATAATAACCGCTGGAGAGAAAGGTCACCAAAAAATTTAAAAAAAAAATTAAAAAATTAAGCATGCAGCTCTAAGGTTTGAGCTTCAGTCTAGGCTTTGGTGATGGAAAGAGGAAGAGATGCACTGGGCATGGAAAGGACAAAGGCTACATTGAAATCAGAATGGACTCCAGAAGAATTCAGATACCCTGGGGAAGTTCTGTCTGTCTCTGTAGCATGGAACCAACAGCCCTTTTTCAGAACTTCAACAAGGAATGTCTAAGTTGTCCATTCCGGAAAAAAGAGCAGAGGAGTGGATCCATTGTCTCCTGAAGACACAGAAGAACTGCAAGCAATACTTCATTTTTGTTCACTTTTTAATCAAAAATAATCCTTCTATATAGATATCAGTCAAATAAGAAAAACTGTCAACCACAAACCATAGAAGGACAGTACAATATTAAGGGTGCATCTTATAAACCTGTGAAATATTAACTAAACACTGTCATTGTTACTGTTTTTCTGGTTTTAATTATGATGACTAACGTCTTATTGAGCAGTACCTCGACTCTTCAAATAATGACATAAACTTCAACAGGAGCTGTCACTTGGAAAAATACTTTCTTTCATAAATAAAAGTGACAGAATCTAAAAATCATTATAATGAGAGCTGGAATATTTCAGTTACCCCCATCAAATTACCACACAGGTGGAGGATTTCTTTTACTTTGGGATAATAGTATTATTCCTCTGTGTGGATTCATTCTCACAGGACCATCTGTGTTTAATCTTGCAAAGGGCTGGTATAATACGATGGAAAATTCATTTCATATGGCTGATCAATTCACATTTTCTACCAATCTTCCAAATTTAACTTACACTTCACGTAGGACCATGTTTAGACTATATTCAGAAGTAATAAATGTCATTCACCTCATTTTATGGATGAAGAGTACTGTCAAACAAACCTGTTGCCTGTTACAAGACGTAAGAATGACTGATAAGAACAACTGTGCTGATACAGAATACTTGGCTTTCTCTAGGGCATTTCTCTTAGTACATAGCTATTTGATGAAACAATGTGCATTGTAGAATTGTTAAGAAATACAAACTACTGACATACACCAAAGTACAGTAGTTATGAGGTACCATTGATGAATCCTTTACTGAAGGTTTCCATGAATTCCGGTTTTTATAGAAAGATGATTTTTTAAATCTAGCAGTAATTTAAACCATCATATGATTCCTTTCCTAGCAAAGTTTATAAAAAGACTGGGGAGGCATAAATAATGAAGAGAAGAGGTTAATGAGAGCTCAGGTCATGCAATGCTTTGAATGCCAAGGTAAAGAACAGAAGCTCACTAAGTAGATTTTAATACAACACTATCCAAAGTGTTATATCTTGGAATAGGGAACACAGTTTATATCTGAAGTACCTCAGAACACCCTAGAAGATGGAAGTTCAGATTCTTGTTTGACCACTTTCATGTCTTAGACTGAGGTGCCTCATATAGGATGTTGGACATCCCAGGTGCCTTGTTATAGCTGACAGTGACAGAAATCACAATGAATATCTTCATTTACCTTATTGTATGAGACTGATAAGTAGGTGGTTTAGCTAAGTGTGTAAATTGTGCTCCAGAGAAGAACTTTAGGTCAAGTGCAAAATGCTATAAAGAGATTTCTCATTGTGATGCCATGCCAAGAACTCAGCCCTTGAGTCCATGAGAGAGGAATCTCAAACAGAGGTAGGGAAGTGACCTTGCCTGTATACACACCATCAAATACCATGTGTGGTTCTAATGTCTGCACTTCCAGAAGATGTGAAAATACTGCAGAGAGTTCACAGGAAGGACACAAATGAGATTGAGGAATCCTTGTGATGGGAGGTTTAAGGAGCTATATTTATTCAGCTTATCAAAAAAAGTGAAGAGGTGGCTTGATCTTTGTGCATAGGTACTTACATGAGGAAAAGATGTGGAAAAGATAGTGGGAGACTTTTGAACTTTTGCTATCAGAGGCATATCAAGGTTAAATGACAGGAAGCTGAAGTTAGAAAAATTTAACCTTGAATAAGTGGCTATTTCCTAACACTGAAAGTAATTAATCATTAGAACAGCTAATATTTAGGACAGAGAAAGTAGCGGTGACACCATTAGTTGAATTCTTTGAAATATCAATGCATATTTTTCTGAAAATATCTTAATTTAATGCCTGGAAAAAGTTATCCACACAATATGTGACTGACCACATAAAATGTGCTGATGGTCCCTTCTGGCCTTTGTTTCTGTTTATGCAATACCCATTATTCTTTTCGTAGCAAAGCACGGGAAGAACAAAACTTCATTATCCTTGCTGAGCTTCACTTATACAATTGTTCATTAAGGGAACAGTTATAGCCAAAACTCATGAACTTTAATTTCTCACATAACCATATGTATTGGTTCAGATGCAGAAGTTGGGTTGTTATTTGAACTGGTGCAGAAATCCCTTTCACGTGTTGCTTGGCTAGAATTTGTTCATTTTCTTTTGAGTACGTAGATAAGCCATGAATTCATCAAGAAACACTTCTTCAGGTTAGGGTTGATGTGGATCTTCAGCTTCCCCTTCTTCCCTTTTGCCACACAGGACCTTTGTTGTTTGCTGTGAGCTTAGACGTAATCTTCACCTACTTAATTTCCTGTCTACAATGAATTAGGAACCATTTTAATCTCTGCTGAAATGTATGTGTATTCAACTTCCAGAGCCTGAAATGTTTTAATCTAAATGAAATTGTGGGCTTTTGAATGTTTCGACGAAATTTGACGGCTTCCCATGTGGGCATTCAGACATGATGGAAACAAACCCTTCTGGCAAAAGATTTTATGACACTGCTTCTTGCTTAACAAAATTTCATATGCATTTAATGGATGGGATTCTAACCAGTGGCTTTTCACTCATGCAGAGGGACACTGTGTCTCTAAGTAAATATTTTCAGGGCAAGAATTTGTCACATATTCTGTCTAATGAAGGATTGACCAACACCCAGTTCTACTTGGTCAGTGAAACCAGATGTTCCTCCTCCCTAATCCTCTGCAAACAGAGAGCGGAGATGAGGTAATAGGAATAAGCATGGAGAGGGAGTAACTTGGCAGATCACTGCTTGTTTTGATTATAAAAATACGTCAGGAACAATATTCTAAAATAATATGTATAAATATGCCTACAATTTTATTTCTCAACAAAGCTGGAGGAATGATGGCATTGCCAAATGCTGGTCAAGATCAGAAGAATTGTGTCATGTAAAAATTAAACTGAGATATGAATGGCACATTCTTTCTTAACTTGCCTGTGAATTCACTGCAGTTTGTTACAGCAGGAGCTTAGGAACTTCTGTTGCCTACATTTGGTTGGTGTAGAGAGGCAAATGGAAAGCTTATTGCACAATTCAACCTTTTCCTGGTTTTGCATCAAATTACAGGATATATAGCAAAAGAAGTACTTTTCTGCACACTCAACAAAGTATTAAGGGCAACACAGATTAGAAGAAAAAGTTCTGACTTGACTGAAGTGTCCCCCATGCAAACAAATACACCTGCAGCTCACTAAAGGCAAGTCCTTTCTAACAGGCCTAAAGTCTTAGAGTTTGGGGCTGGTCTGCTGTCATAATCAGAATCTCAGTTGACTAATTGAAGAGCAAATAGCATAATAAAGAATACATCAGATTAGGAACACCTAGGGGAAACTCCCAGAAACCACCAGTGCGTTTTGTGGGAGGGCAGACTTAGTCCATCAGCCTCCTGAAGTGGAGGAATACAGCTGTAGGCAGTTTACTGAGTTAAATGAGGCACTGAAAACGAAACTCTGCCAGCGCCACGTGCGTATCAAAAATTTGCAGTGTGTCCTTGAAGAAAAATTGTTCATGTGTTGGTTTTTCCCATAAATGTAATTCCATCAACAGGTTTTGTCACGCAGAGACGCCTTCCTCTCCGGGCATCAGCTCTGTCTTGTCACCACATAGTTTGCAAAAACTTAGACTATTTTTTGTGTAGTTTTTTTTCTTTTGGAATTTCCACTCATTTTGCAGGTCCTATGGAGGCAGAATAAATTTATTTAGCTGTCCTTGGTGAAACTCCCATGTGGTCTGGTTAAAGGTGCTTTGTGAGTTAGTGAATAAGGCAGTTTGGATCACTGGAAGGCTTCTGGAGCATCCCTACAACCTCTTGCTCTGCTGAATAGATAATTCATAAAGATAAAATCATTGCCTGACTGCAGATAGATAATTTGATTGATCTAAGGTTGATCCAAATTCACCCAGGGCATTTTGAGCTGTATAGAGCAGTAATGCAGTACAGTTTTACCAGCAGCTAGACGTGGAGAAACATAGACTGAGACAGAAAGCACTTCTTTCAGCACTCATCACATGTTGCCAAAACCAAGAAGTTTCTATAAATGCAAAAGGAAGAGTCTGAATGCAGATGCTTCCCCTACTCCTCTGCCACACCTCACCTTGTTGGCATCAAAGGCAACAGGAGGGACAAATGTCAATTTGGTGAGAATAGAAGCAAAGTAAGTTTTTTTCCCCCTGCCCTTTTCTTCATCTTCTATATTTGGTTTGAATACTTATCTGAGGTTTTTTTCGCACAGAGCACATGGGAAGGTTGCATATGCAATTCCTCATGAGAAATTTGGGGTGCAGGGCCTCTGACTTTTGTTTTCTTCAGGAAAAATAATGTTTATTTTAATGAACTCGGGATGATAAACAGAAACTGGAGGAACCCAACCTTTTCTGACCTGCATGGATTTTTGACATTTGAAAGCATTTTGTGAAGTCAGAGAAAATGAAGTCACTTACTGGCTGGTATTTAACTTGCTTATATTTCTTGGACATGATTTTGTAATATGTCTTTTGCAAACACCAATAGTTGTTCTGCCTGCAAAGTCAGCATTTCTATTTTTCCTAATTTTTAATTTATTTCTAAATGGCAGAAAAACATTGGGTATTTTGCTGAAATGCTTAAATTTGGGAAAGCAATATTCATCAGAGTCAAATTCATTAGAAACAGAGAAAAAGATAAAAAGCTGCTGTCAGTGACTATACTTGCATATTTTTAGAAGGATAATAACTGACAATGGCTTTACTAAAGTGAACAGCCTGAAATTCCAAATCTAAATCAATTAAATCAACATTGTAAGAGAATAACTGCAATAAACTATCATATATTTAATCTATCAAATGGATAGATAGTGTATCACAGAATTTATAAGTAATTTGATTTAGAAAAATGTATGTGTTTATACTGTGTGCAGTTTGGGTCACCACAATATAACAAAGATATTAAGCCATCAGAGAGTGTCCAAAGGAGGGCAATGAAGATGGGGAAGGGCCTTGAGGAGAAGCCGTGTGAGGAGCAGCTGAGGGCACTTGGTCTGTTCATCTTGGAGGAGACCATGGGCAGAACTCATTGCAGTTACAACCTCCTTGTGAGGAGAAAAGGACGGGCAGGCACTGATCTCTGCTCTGTGGTGACCAGTGACAGGACCTGAGGGAAAGGTCTGAAGATGTGACAGAAAAATGTTCTTCCCCCAGAGGGTGGTCGGGCACTGGAACAGGCTCCCCAGGGCAGTGGTCACAGCACCAAGTCTGCCAGAGCTCAAGAAATGTTTGGACAATGCTCTTGGGCACATGGTGTGACTCTTGGGGATGGTCCCGTGCAGGGCTAAGGATCGGATCGATGATCCTTGTGGGTCCTTTCCAACTCAGCGTATTCTGTGAAGGTTGATGTAGAATTCAATAAAACCAATATTTATTTCTTGTTGTTTTCTGTGATCTACATATTAAGACAAAATGCATTGTCTCATTAAATTTCTATAAAGCATGAAAAGCATGAAAGGAGCATTTGAGCCTATGTAATGTGTCATAGCAAAATGTGCATGTGAAAGATTTCAAAGCACATTTCAATCACTACATAGTAAGATCAATATTCTCTACAGAGACTGGTTGGGGAATGGACACTTTTACCATGTTTTTTTAAGAACATTAGAGGTTCTGTTTTTCAGTCAGTTCCATGAAGTAATGATCTGTCAATGGGGCAATCAAATTCTGCCTATTTTTGGAGACAAAAATCTCCTTTTGACTTCACGATTTGTTGACAAAAGCTCAGTGTTCTGTAAGACACAGCCCAAACCTAGTTTTGATATGAAAATATGAATTTGTGGTTGCATAAGAATGTAAGACTTTATACAGGAGTTTGAATGTTCCTTTTCATAAACTGTATTGCACCTCACAAGACCATGCTAAATACAGGATCAGAATGCCACACAGTATGATATTGATATGGCTTTAGAATATTTTCATTGTTCTAAGTAAAACCAGCAATGCTTCATTTTCTTACTAAATGGCTCTTCAGAAATGGATGACTTTATGTAAACTTTTGTTGCAAGCCAGCAACAAAATAAATGTCCACGCAACATGGGACTAGTAATTACTAAGGTCAAGAGACTTAATTGGATGGTTAGTTCCAACAGATTGCTTCTCTTTGGCCTGCTCAGTAAATTGGAAAATGTAATGTTGCAGAAAATACAGTTCTATTCTCTCATGTGCTTAAATGCCTCTCCAAAATAATCTCTATTTTGTATTTATATACAGTTTGTAACTTAAGAATCCTGCAGTTTTTTACTGAGAGGGTCACATCCTCTCTTTGCCATCAGCTCAGGAAGAGCTACTGAAACTTGTAGTTTAGATCCTTGACCACAGAGCGAGTATTTCCCTCTGTTGATACTATTAATTCATAGTTGCATATGGAAGTGTGAATCTAGCTCCATGTGCTGGGTTACCTGGGTATCTGGATACACAGGAGTCTGTCATAAGGGCTCCCCCCTTTTTTACCTCCCACACTTTATACCTCAACATGTCTGAAAAGAGTAATTGTACTATTGCATACGAGCCTCAAAAACACCTTGTGCTACTTAAAGAGATTCTGTTAGGAAGCAATTTAGTTTGTAGAGCAATTTCACTTTTCCTGAAATTCAATATACTTAATAAAAAAAGTCAGCAATATCTAAAAAATTGTTCCTGTCAGCCAGCTGCATATCATAGAATCACAGAGCGATTTGGATTGGAAGGAACCTTAAAGATCATCCAGTTCCAACTCCTGGTCATTGGCAGGGACACTTTTCACTAGACCAGGTTCTCAGAGCTTCCTCCAACCTGGCCTCGAACACTTCCAGGGATGGGGCATCCACAACTTCTCTGGGAAACCTGTTTCAGCACCTCACCACTGTCACAGTAAAGTACTGTTATTATGAACCGCATTGAACTGAATATAAATGCATATTATAAATCAGTGTTTACATTTCAATTTAAATGTTTTACTAGTTTTTAAATAAAGGTGGATTTTACCTGTTTAGAAATGGAAAAGTTTAGTACAGTCATATTTCTGAGATTATTTCATTTGCTACTCTCCTTTCCATGACAGTCAGAGAGAAAATGGCCAGAGAGACAAGGAGGAAGAAAGAGAGGACTGTAAATCTGAAGTTGATCAGACGAGATCAGCAGAGACTGAATTGCAGTTTTCTGAAGAATTGCAGTTTTCTGAAGAAGGATCTTCTCCTTTCACTTCTTGCACTTGCATGATGTCCTCATCAAAGAAAGCAGCATTACAATTTGCCCACTCTACTACTCTACCACTCTACTGTGCGTTATTTTTAACCTAACATGCAAATGGCACTGTTTTTAATCCTGATGGTCAGCTTTTCAGATAATGGAAACTAGTATAGCTACTTATTAGTGTGGCAAATATATTTCCTGTTGGTCTACATGCACAAAAAAAAAAAAAAAAAGGGAAACTTTCCCATGATTTCAGTGGGGGCAAAATTTTAGAACCTCTGTTTGACAAAGAAGAAAAAAAAACAAAAATAAGGGAAGGAAGGACAGTGATAAATAAGGGGATGATCACGGGCCACACATTCTTATATATGTCTAGTTTCTCATTTTTTGTTTGTTTGGTTTCTATTTTTATTAGTCTGTTGTTTACACTTTCTAAAATAGTGTTCCTAAATATACAGGCATTGCTTCCTTCAAACTGTAAAAGGAAGCCTGTCAGGAGGTTTGTGAGAGAAACAAAAGACATGTAAAGTTGCCTTATCTTAACATTGCTTATTATTTGGTTCCTTCCTTAATTTCAGAAGACAGCATGTTTCTGCAGGTCATACAACTACAAATCTAAGTGCTGGAGTCTTAACCTCTGAGATGCTTCTTATTTTGACAGCAGTTGGAGGTGCACAGCATGGACTGGATCCTTGGAGATTGTTTCTGGATATGTTGTTCCAGTTTGTTTTCTCAGAAGGATGCATCTTTATTCAGAAAAGAATATTTAAAAGCATTTTACTGAAGTAAATACCTTAGCTGATTTGNAGAGCGATTTGGATTGGAAGGAACCTTAAAGATCATCCAGTTCCAACTCCTGGTCATTGGCAGGGACATGTTTCACTAGACCAGGTTCTCAGAGCTTCCTCCAACCTGGCCTCGAACACTTCCAGGGATGGGGCATCCACAGCTTCTCTGGGAAACCTGTTTCAGCACCTCACCACTGTCACAGTAAAGTACTGTTATTATGAACCGCATTGAACTGAATATAAATGCATATTATAAATCAGTGTTTACATTTCAATTTAAATGTTTTACTAGTTTTTAAATAAAGGTGGATTTTACCTGTTTAGAAATGGAAAAGTTTAGTACAGTCATATTTCTGAGATTATTTCATTTGCTACTCTCCTTTCCATGACAGTCAGAGAGAAAATGGCCAGAGAGACAAGGAGGAAGAAAGAGAGGACTGTAAATCTGAAGTTGTTGGATGAAAATTCTCGGATCAGACGAGATCAGCAGAGACTGAATTGCAGTTTTCTGAAGAATTGCAGTTTTCTGAAGAAGGATCTTCTCCTTTCACTTCTTGCACTTGCATGATGTCCTCATCAAAGAAAGCAGCATTACAATTTGCCCACTCTACTACTCTACCACTCTACTGTGCGTTATTTTTAACCTAACATGCAAATGGCACTGTTTTTAATCCTGATGGTCAGCTTCTCAGATAATGGAAACTAGTATAGCTACTTATTAGTGTGGCAAATATATTTCCTGTTGGTCTACATGCACAAAAAAAAAAAAAAAAGGGTAACTTTCCCATGATTTCAGTGTGGGCAAAATTTTAGAACCTCTGTTTGACAAAGAAGAAAAACAAACAAAAATAAGGGAAGGAAGGACAGTGATAAATAAGGGGATGATCACGGGCCACACATTCTTATATATGTCTAGTTTCTCATTTTTTGTTTGTTTGGTTTCTATTTTTATTAGTCTGTTGTTTACACTTTCTAAAATAGTGTTCCTAAATATACAGGCATTGCTTCCTTCAAACTGTAAAAGGAAGCCTGTCAGGAGGTTTGTGAGAGAAACAAAAGACATGTAAAGTTGCCTTATCTTAACATTGCTTATTATTTGGTTCCTTCCTTAATTTCAGAAGACAGCATGTTTCTGCAGGTCATACAACTACAAATCTAAGTGCTGGAGTCTTAACCTCTGAGATGCTTCTTATTTTGACAGCAGTTGGAGGTGCACAGCATGGACTGGATCCTTGGAGATTGTTTCTGGATATGTTGTTCCAGTTTGTTTTCTCAGAAGGATGCATCTTTATTCAGAAAAGAATATTTAAAAGCATTTTACTGAAGTAAATACCTTAGCTGATTTGTATGAGTGCACTTTAAAAAACTTTATGTCTGCAATTATTTATTTGAGGCTCTGGCCATAGGGGAACACAAGGATGTCATGGATGGTGCTTTGGCATCAGCTCCATGACAAGTCTTTGGCTGTACCAGTAGACATCGTGTGAACCAACTGAACAAGACCATTGACCAGCAATTCTTCCTGACGCTTGCCAGTTAAAAGCAATCTTACATTTGGGCTACAGATCATCTCCATCTATTAAGTCCCACCTCACAAAGTGCAATTCCAAGAATCCCTGGTTAGATTCCTAAGGTGGTCATCACATGTGCCTCCCCAGTAACAACCCAGTGAAATCCTCTTCTGAATGCAGGGCAGCTCAGACAACAGTGAGTTGCCTTATCAGTTGTTTTACCTTATAATTGAATGCATTATTTCTTCAGCATTATTAAGTATATGATTAGGGATACCTTTGAGTGTCCAATGTTCACTAAGCCTGGACATACAAGGTCCAGACCTAGCAAAGTAATTTATAACTCATCCAAAAATCCAATCTCAGCTGTAGAAATTCAGTCCTTCTACAACTTTTTGACTCATGTCAGAAATTTGAAGTATATTCTTAAACTCTGCATGTTTTTCAGACTGGCAATGGGAGTGCAATGAAATGAGGATGCAAGGAACAGGATGTAACCAGGATCAGCCAGTCAGCATTTGACTTCCATGTAGCCCATCCTAGGTTGCATATAATCAGGATTAGGTTTAATGCCCAAGGAGTCTAACATGTTAATTTAAAATGAAAGATTGGCATTTCTGCCGATTCTTTAAACCTGATCTAATATAACTGAGACAGAAAAGATCCAAATTTCTCAAAAATGTAGACAATTTCTATTTTTGCATGAGAAATATGTCCAGAATATTGATTATGTGCTCCACTTAGTGATCTTCTCTCTATACTATTTCATTGAGCTATAAGCAGCATTAGGGAGCTAACATGCACTTGCTGAACAGGATCCACATAGAGAAGCTGAATTTAACAAAGATTTGTTAAGGAATTCCCTCTCCTATCAAACTAATACATATTTTGATATATGTGCATTATTTAATTAAAAAAAACCACCAAAACAACCAAACAAATACCAAACCCCAAAAACTCCACAAATTTAGCTAAAAACCCTAAAATTATTAATTAATTTTTGGGAAGAACAGCTATATCAACCTATCTAGAAAAAAGAAATCATAAGACAAAAAAGTCTTTCAATTTTTGCATAATTCTTCAGAATTCAATATATAAGATATCAGTGTGTTCTTCTAGTCACAAACTAAATTTTAGACCAGCATTACATTTCATCAGTTAAAATATCTATTGTATGGTTCATATGAGAACTGTTAGCAATTGACTTTAAATATTTATTTTAAACCATAGAGGCTTGGCTGGAATCCAGACCGAAGGAATGACTTCTGTAAACCTAATTTCTTACCTCTGATGGATGTCCAGCTCTTATAAAAGTACAGAGTGGATCAAAAGCTCCTGTTCCACAAGCGAGAAGGTGTGTTCTGTTGTATCGGTGAAGGACACGGATGTAATTTGCACATTCGTCCTAGTTCACATAAAAAAATAAACATAGGAAAATATTAGATTTTTTTTAATGTCTTGTGTGCCTTAGATTGTGTTCTCATATTGAATCTTTCTATTTGGTTTCACTTCATGCTGGTAGCTCTGTGCCACTAGTTTCACAGATGGATAATTTTACAGGGAAAAAAAGCAAGTTTAGAGCACTGATTCATCATAATTTAATTTAAATGCTTAGCGGGTTAGGAGTTACTTAGTTATAAAACACACTTTTGTGCTGCTTTAATCTCATATATTCTGCAAATCTAAATATTTGTTTTACTAAGTATTATTAGATACTCTAGACATCAGAGTCAGATCATAAGATGTGAATAGTCAGCAAATGGCTTCTCTCTCAAGTTAAATAAACTATCTCAAGAAAAATAACATTTTTTCTTACTTTTTTCACTGCACCAATAATTTCATGCATAATTAATTGCTAATCAATATTTTTTTACATTGTATAGTCTCATACTTTATCTGTTCCCACTGTTTAAACCCTCCTTTGAAGACGAAATATTCACTTCCCACAGGGCAATACTCTGGGACTCATTAGAGTATTTGCAGCTTCATAAATATTACAATTAAAATGTTTTCAAACATCCCTTTGAGATGTGGGTTCATTATTCTTTCTGTACGAAACCAAAAATGGAGACAGTGAGATCAAAGTGTCCATTGATTTTGGGACTCCCGGGACTTGGTTTTACAGAGTATTTTACATTTTGCAATGGTTTCTATGTCTGAAGTAAAATTCCTGTTCATTTCCATTCATTGCTCAACATTTCTGCAACTCAGACCCTGGGTTTTAGACTATTTTAATGGAATTAATCTCAGATAACTTAGATAACTTTAGCTGCTCTGGAATTTGGATATGTAATTTATGCTATTCTCCTAGGATTTTTCAATGAAGAAGGCCTGACATCTCCAAAAGGCAATTAATAAAATTCTAAAATGAATGGGCAAAACAGAGCCGAGGAATTTCCTTTTTGATAATTTGCTCTTCTGCACTGATGACTAAAGCTTTCAGACTGCTATGTTAGTATGAGAAAAGTCTTATCAACAGTCTTATCAACCAGCTGCAAGAATTTGATGTCTGAGAGGATGAGTCTGTAGTGGGTTCCTGGGCAGAATTCAACCCCTGAAAATTCACATTAGGTTCAAAATAAAGAAACCATCTTTCTATTTTCTTCAAATCCTTATGTCATTCAGTGCAAGTCTTCCAACTGCTCCAGCAAACAAGTAAGGAAAAAAAAAAATCTCATTTTCTACGTGGTTCTCCTAAATCATTCACCCTGAATACAATATCATGCTAATTGAAGGAAAGAGGTAACTTACACAGGCAAGTAACATGTTGTGTAATTAAATATTATGTATATACAAAGGACAAATCAAACTAGCAATATCTTACTTTTGGAATTTCTTGATTCATAACTACTATGTTCCTTTTTTTTTTTAAAGTCAATAAATAAATTAGAAATGTCAGACAAATTGCGAGAAGAATGGGTGGAAATCAGTACACTGTATCCTCTATACGTGGATCAGTACTCAGCAACAGAGGTGCCTACTTTGTATGCTCATTTCACAAATATTTGTTGAGTGGTGGTATCAAAATGGCATTCCATAGGGATTTTATCATGGCTTGTAGTTTTTAAATAGATGCTTTACTGAGCACTGATGCTCTTCCTCACTCTCCCTCTGCCGCAAGCATAACCTTCCCGACTTGTTCCCTCTGTTTGCTCTCAGTGGTGGTCTGTTCTTTGCTCCATCGTTTCCTTTTTCATCCGTATGTGCCTGCAGCTCTTGGTCATTGTGCCAAAATTGATTTAGGGATTTAGGATTTTTTTTTTAAATGGGCAAAACCTACACTTTTTTTATTTTTTTTTCTCATGTGCCTTTGTAGAAATGCCTCAAAAATTCTGCAGAAAAAAACAGGGATGAGGAAGATACCAAATATAGAAAAATAATTCCAAATGGCCAGAGCTGATCATTTATAAACAGAGGACAAAAGGTGCTGTTCTGGGAAGTGTCAGGCAACAAGGCATTGCTGCTGACCCTACTAATAATACACTGTCCACACAGCAAGGAAGAGATGCATCATCCAAGGGGACATTAAAATAGTTCCTTCTGCTATATTAATTAATGAAATGGTGGGGTTGTCCTTAGGATGCCTCACAGCTATATTAATACATTTGTGGAATTTTATTCATCTGAAACATCTCTGTGTGGAGGAGTTAGTCATCTCTACAGAATCTGATTTCTATCTCTGAATGATTTCCAATTCTGATAAAGTCATTAAAAGAATGCAAAGCTCTTACACCACAGGCCAACAGGTGTGATTCCTGGCACACTGCATGACAGCTGAAGGATTTTTACCTTGGCTTGACACGGAGCAGAAAAGCATGGCCAGATTTGAAGATTCTGCACGTGTTGTTAAGACAAGGCTTTTTTTAACTGTTCTGCTAAGTGTGTTACAAGCTCTGAAGCTGTGTTTATTGCTACAGTACTTCCAGTTTTACTGCTACAACATGAACTGATAGCTTTTAAAGGCTGTAAAAGCTTGTAAAAGTGCCCTGTTCTGCTATATAGAAAGAGGTAGCAGCGTATGCATGAAGGACTTTAATGCTGAAAAACATATAACGACATTATCAGTTCTACTCAATGTTAATTATGCCTTGAGTAACAGATCTTTGTCAAAGGAAAATAAAACAAGAAACAACAAGGAAATAAGCAAAAAAAGTTTGAAATAGCACTGATGAGTAACATTTTTCTGAGAGTTTACAGTGTGAAAAATAGAATTCAGAACTGGCAAAGCATTGATTTAAAGACATTATGCTATTTAGTTAAGATTAGTTTATTGTTACAAAAAATAAAGGCGAGAAGAAAATTAGTAGGAAAGTTTTTCATTCTACTTTAGATTCCTTTCAGGTTGAGCAATTTATCTTACTCAACACTGAGCATCCCGATGGAAAATTACTAAGGTTTCCATGATATTAATTAGTCTTACTCATTCACATAGTCCATGCACAATTAGGTCTTATGTTAGGATCAGAATATTGTTTGTTATTGTTTGGTATTTCCAGCTTTTAAAATTTTAACATTTTTCTTAATGACTCTGCTTCTGGAATCTTTAGTTTATTTAAAAGGTCTGGGTTTTTCTATAAAAGTAATAGTTACACCAAACTTTCACAGTGCAGAGAGATGGGAGAAACATATAAAGCTCTTTAAATGGTCATACTCACTATAACGTAAATTTGAAGACTTTTAATAACAAACTGGATTACAAAAGATTTTGAATTTTAGGGAAACTCAGGAGTCTGAGGGGGATGTCTTTGCATTTAAACAACAGTACCTATTTCTTCATTTATTTAACCAAGAGAAAATTGTCAAAATAACATAAAATATATTTCATCATGTAGAGGGGAAAGAAAGATGACAGAGCTCTAATTAATAACAGCCTGTGCAGAGAGGTGGTATAAATAAAGCTCAAATAATTACGGTTTTGGGTTAATTTAATGTGACCAAAATGTTCGGATAATGTAGAAAACCACCAGTTTCAACCAAAGCCACCTAAAATGATCAAGAGTACAAAAAGTATCCAGAAAAAATGAAATGAACTTTTAAGAATCTTCAAAAAATTTTTTTCAGACTCTTCAAAAAGGATCAGTTCTAGGCCAGGTAAGTATAAGGAGTTGGGTGTTTATTATTTGTGGCATTAATATTATTACTATTTTCCACTCTTGTTCACTGATTTCCTTAATGTGGACAGTTCTCATTGCAGCAGAAATCTTTATGACTTCCTAATCTTACTGGGAATATACTGTGGTTATCATCAAAGCTGCTGTTTGCTATGTTTGTGGGAAAAGCCTTTCCATGTCCTGCATTCCTGTCGCTGCTGCTGTAAAACCATCATCATTTTCAGAGCCTTGGTACAGTGTGAGCTCTCTCAGCTGTGGGATTTATTAGGTGCTGTACTCGCTGTGTGTTTATGAGGTGCAGATAATGAGCTTGGTGCTCTGCAAAATTAAAGGGAGCTCCCATCCAGAAGAACTTTCATCCTGCGCTGCCAGTATTATCAGCTGCTGTATGTTGGTGAGCTTTCAGGTCTTTTCCCAGGAACTGATTACAGTCAAGGCACTGAATCACAAGGACAGAACAGGTCTGAGGCTCATTAAAACAGAATACTTCAATTAATATACCATGAAACTTAACAGGCAAAATAAATTAGAGTGTATTTTATAATTACTAATAATTTAACTGCTTTTCTGAAAGCATTCTAGAGAATGTGAATTTTAAACATCAACTGGAATGTGAAAATGGAGAAGATATCCTATGCGTATGAAAAGAAAATAGAAATGGAAAAGGAGAATTATTAAGGTACTTTCTCTGATAGCATCAGAAAAGGAATTAGAAGAAAGTTTAGATGATCAAAGTGTTCATTGTCTGTTTATAAACTCATTTGGAGAGCAATTAAACTAATAAATTTATTTTTTTACAGTAGTTAGATGCTTTTAACCTACAACACTTAGAATTATATCTGTGCTTTAATCTCTCTGAAGTTAGTGATGCCTGAAACCTTGTTTTGGACCAGCCACTGGTATAATTAAAGTATATTTGATTTGTAATTAATGGTACTTACAGCATCTCTTCCTTTAATTATGCATTCTTCTGCCTGCAGAGGTGTACTAGGCCAATGGATCTGAGAGGACAAAAAAGGGGAAATCATTCAAGTGGCAGTCTCATCATGTCAATCCAGCTCTTCACCTTCTTCATGTGAAAGATTCGCAGAACAGAAGTATAAAATCATAGAGCAGCCCAGGTTGGAAGCGACATCAAAAGATCATCTGGTCCAGCTTTAGTGGGAAAGGGAGCCCAGGTGAGCTTATCTAGCACTCTGTCCCACACATCTCCAGTGACAGAAACCCCATCATGTCCCTGTGGCACATTGTTCAAGTGAGTCATTGTTCTCACTATAAAAAGTTTCTTTATTATCTGCTGGTGCAACTTGTACCCATTGCCTCTTGCCTTCTCCATGTGGGTCCTTGTGAAAGGAGACCCTCTGTCCTCTTTGAGATGCTGTTTAAATATGGAAGTACTGGAATACTGGGATGAGTTTCCCCTGAGCCTTGACTTCCCCATAAAGAAAAAGCCTTCAGTCTTTCCATTGTTGAAACATAACTGTTTGGATTAGGGTGGCTCAGGAAACTTGATACCCGTCAGCAGAATTTAAAGGAAGTTAATGTACATATGGAGCATTTCATATAAAGTCAGTATAAATTCAGCTAAATTCTCAGTGATTTTCAACATAGGATATTAATTTTGAACCACTGATTTCCTGCTTTCAGTGACACTTAGGAAAGAAAAGGTTTGCAATGAAGTTAGTGATGGTCAGCAATTAACCTCATGGGAGTAGCATCAACTCTTCACAGTCAATTAACTACAAGTGAAGCCAAATTACACAAATGAGAATTTTTTTCAGCTACCTACTGCATAACATTTATGTTTCATTCCAGATGCATGATTTGTTTGGATGAAAACAATATTAAGCAATGACTGAGCAGACTGTAATGGTTACTTAATTTCTTAGAACATTTAAAAATGAAACCAAAAACATGTGCACATCAGTCATACCAGGCTTGGCTGAAACGAAGTAAATATCAAAAAATTGATGTCATCATTAAGGCATAATAATTCAATCACATTTTTTCTCAGCCTGGAAAACATTTTAAAATCAAGTCCTTCTGCTAGGCTTTCTTTTTCTTTTTTTTTT
>VWZG01006761.1:44812-84779 GCA_013396735.1 Grallaria varia | reverse complement strand
TTTTTTTTTTTTTTTTTTTTTTTTTGGTAATTGAATTACCCTAGGTTTCTTGAAATAATTTAATCTGAGAAAATCTAAGGATAAACTGCAAGACAAGTGCGGATAAATTATAAATCCTAGATGCCTAGGGCTTGAAAACAAAAGGTCCGCTATATGTCCCTCTTGTCATCTTAATATGTCAGTGTTAAGATCCCACACCACCTAAATCCTGCAAGGAACCCAAAGTCAACCAAAACATTTTTTCAGTCAGATGGTCTTATAGTCATATTTGTATGATCAGAAGTACTTCTCATGTAATCTCTGCATTGCTGTTGTGTAGTCTGGGGACGCACCTGAACTCTACTGAGCTCATGAGGTTCCTCATCCAGCCACCCTGGCCAGACCATTCCTGGTTCATTCAGAGCAAAACTCAGGGTCTACAGTCATTTCCTTTACTCACTGGTCAGGAGCTGAATAGACAATAGCTTGCTCTGAGCCCAAAAACATCAAAGTTAGATGATTTCTGGGATCTCCCGAGTCTAAAATGGGGGGCTTTTGCCCATCTCAGGTGTGGGTGGCTGCTAGAAACAGAGAAACCACAGAGGGAATAAAACACTTGACTCTGTAACTTGATATTAAATACACTGTGTATAGGTGATTATTTTTGTATTTGGAGACTTGGTCCCAGTGCGATTGAAAATACTTTTTATGTATATTTTCCACTTAAGACATGCCAAATTAAATGCTTACAGAGAATTAAGAGAAAAAAGCGAATTCTCCTGATTTATCTGGAATGTTGAAAAGCAGCTTCAGTACGAGCAACGTAAATTGGATCCCTGGCACAGAATAAGGGAATAAATCATAGGCATAGAATGGTTTCAGTTGGAAGGCACCCTTAAAGACCAACTAGTGTAACCACCTGCTACAACCAGGGCCATCTTCCACTAGGTCATGTTGCTCAAAGCCCTATCCAGCCTGACCTTGAACATTTTCAGGGAGGGGGCATTCACAACCTCTGTGGGCAACCTGTTCCAGTGTCTCATCACACTCACAGTTAAAAATGTCTTCCTTATATCTAATCTAAATCTACACTCTTTCGTATAAGCTCCCTTTACAAATGCAAAGTTCAGCGTAAAGTCTCCCTAGAGTTTTCTCAGAGAGTTCCAGCCCTCTGACTATTTTTGTGGCACTCCTCTGGACCTGGTCTAGTAGGTTCAGACTTTTCTTGCTGGAGAAAATGGAGCTGAACACAGTTCTCCAGGTAGGGTCTCAAAAAAGAAGGGGCAGAATCAGAGGTTGTGCGGCAGTGTAGGAATTTATCTTAGATGCTCACGTCAAATTATCTACTTCTAAGGCAAATCCATTTTACTTGCCTGAAGTGCATAGGTCTTAATTATGACTGCAGTAACAGATACATGTCTCTTAAAGAAGTTTATTTATCCAGAAATTATTTTTTAAGATTCATAACTCATATGAGCCTTAACATAAATATTAAGATGTTAATATCTTCAAGACTATTTTAGAATTGAGACTAAAAAAATATCTGCATGTCAGATTTTGCTATCATACCAAATTTCAAATTTAGTGTAATAGAGCATGTGTTTGCACTGTATGAAAATCCAGATATTAATCAGCTGCAATGGTAGCCGTTAATCGGCTATGTATTACTTTGCCTGATGTTTATGTTTTAGAGTTACGACAACTACCAACTTCCCTTTTGAGCTGATTGTCTGCCAGGATTCCAATTCTTTGGCAATCTGTCAATAACTATTTTTGGGAAATATCCCTGGGTTTATAGACTAGAATAGCATTACACTTCCATACATTTCACTGGGCTGCAGGCCTGACATAACTATTGGCTTGGACATAACTTCAAAACTTTTCACCCCTTTGGGTTACTGTGAATTAAATTTTTTAATTGCTTGTTTAGTGATGTTTCCTCATCTTGCACCATAGTATTATCATCCTTGAGACCTGGATGATATAATTTTAGCACTGTATTTAAACGACAGGAAAAAGTCACTTTAAAATATACTCCTTATGAGAAAAAAATGGAGTTATAAGGCTATACAGCTATGGGGAAACTTTAATTGGAGCTGGAATGCTAATTAGTGTCTTCAAACAGCTTCTCTATTCAGCCACTAGCCTTAAAAAACAGGATGGCATCTCCAACGAAAACTGATTTAAAGAATTATGTGAGCTTTTAGCACTTCAGGCCAAAATAGACTACTGTGTGATCTAGTCTGAACTCTAGTATGTGATGGAGCAATTAAGAAATTCAACCATCCTGTCCCTGATTTAACTCAATAAATAGAGCTCAATTAACAGAAACCTTGTGTCTTGCCAAAACACAAGTTCTTTAAAGATATCTGGTGCTGACTGGCTATTATATGTGTTTATCAATAAATGCATAGCCACCTTCTCTCTTGGGAGGTAATTCCAAGGGATAATCAAACTCACCACTAAATAGTGTGCTTCTTATTTCGGTTTGAATTTACACACATTCCTATGTGGTATTCAAATAAGATACAAGCAAGCCCTGCTCTTGCAGACTTGCATTCAGCCAGCTCTGGAGTGGAAACAGATCTTCACTAGAGGGACGATCTGTGATGGGGGCTCTTTAGTTTATTACATAAGTCCTAATCCAGAGCTATCTCATAGTAGATGAGAAACAGCACATTGAAACTTGCCCATTTACAAAAGTAAGAAGGTTTCTTTTCAAAGCCAGATCTTCATAAGACCGTTGAACTAGAGGCTAGGAAGAAGGACTATCTGTAAGGAATTTGTAGGCAAATAGGAAGAGAAGTTTATTTTCACTCCAGCAAGAGACGAAAAGTAGGAACAAAGGTCCCCCTTCTCTATGAGTTGTTAGACCAGTGGTGATGAGCTACTGGCACTGGTTCAATTTTGCTGTTTAAAAAAAAATATCTCTGGCAATTACAATGAACTGAAATGCTTGTAAAAACAAATTTGGCACCAGACACCAGAGAAAATTCTCTATCAGTCTGTCAGATCACTACAAGCCTTAAAGACTTTGGATCAAATCCCAAATATATGTAAGGTCTGAGTCCAAAGGTGGTGTCAAAGGGAATGCGCTCTCAGGGAAAGAAAAGGTTACATGAAGCGTGCCTACAAAACTTCAGCTTTACACAAGGTTTCAAGTGCTTATATGGCTCTAATTCTCTGTAAACACTGATATCCACATTTCATATTCTCCTTCGTTCTTGCTCCTGTTAGGGCATTCTTCATATGGAAACCAAGGTGTCTAAATAACTTTTAAAAACTTGTATGCTAAATAATCTAATCAAGAAAATAATACATCCTTCATGTAGTAAGGGAGAGATACAAAGAGTAAATGAAAAGCAAAGTAGTCAAAAGAAACATAATTTGACAATGACAGAAGTGAGTCTGTCCTTGTCCAAGATGACATGGAAGGTCTGTGAGACAGCTGAGAGCTCAACCTGAATGTCTGGATTTCCCCACCAACTCAAGAATCACAGCAGCAGCATTGTCCCCTGAAAGTTTTTTCCCCTTTTTTAGGTATATTTTCTTTAGTGAATATGAAAAGTGGCCAGAAAAAATATANTGTAAATCAATAGCTTACTTCAAAAAGCTATGATTACCCTTCAGAGTGCTGCTTTGTATTTGAAACCTGAGGAGAACTGAACTTTGAAAAAACAACTAACCTATTAAATGCAGATATATAGGGTGCATCCCTCACATGTAGCACAAGTTTTTTTTGAAATGTTAGATTACTTTGGCAGTCAACAGGTCTCAATGCAAAAGCATTTTATGTCCACTGAACTTTTTGTTGTTTTTCTTTGGTATACCTTCTAATATGCTGGCTAGAATTGAATTAGTTGGTTGTTTTATAGCAGAAAGCATAAATCCCTAATTGAGAATGGATTACATATTGGTTTTCAGGAAGCATATTTGTAATCCAAAGTGTGGAGAAAGGGATGACAACGAATTAAAAGACACAAATGGTTTCCTAGAACACAGAGGACGAAGATATACACGAATCTGCCCCAAACTACCAACTTTATGAATTATCTCTTTCGCAACAAGTGACTCATCAGGGTTACCAGAGAGAATAAAACCCAGGAACTTGCCTGCACTCATATGCTTTCACTGGATTATAGCTGCTGTTTTATATTAATTAAGCTTTTCTTTCCGTCTGAAAGAAAAGGTCGAAGACTAACCAACACACAGTTAAAGATAGATTAATTAAGAACTTTGGTAATAAGTCATCAGTCAGTCTCTCAACTCCAGGAACTTTCCCCAACATATCTCAGTAATTATGCTTTTCTGTAACAGAAATGTCTCTTTCCACACTTTTGCTGATAGCGCTGTAGGACGTTCACATTTTCCTGAGCTATCCTTGAGTGAGATCTGCACTGAGTGAATACTGGAAAAAGAGAAAAAGATCATGACATTTGTATTCAAGGGAGCTAGTGAGGTCCCAGTGAGGTCATGCTTCTAAACATGCTGGGCCAAGCTTCATTTATTCCAGTTTCTCATCTTTTGCGCTTCATAAAAGCAGGCAAGAAGAGCTCTCATCAATTTGTCATACTGCCTATGCATATCTCCAGATAAAGAATATGGTTTCAGAGTAAATGGCTGATATTCCACCTGAAAACAACAACAGGGAGAGCCATGAACCTCCAGTGTGTCCAGATGGGACAACGGTGGATGGATGGAAGCGTAAAGTGCACTATCCTCACAGATTTACTGCCGAATGGAGAAGAAGAGAGGTGGGAAAATATGTATTTTATAAAAACAATTGCTTTCTAAATGTTTTCGTATCCCTGAGCTCTAATATGTTGTCACATTTGTATCAAGTGGAAAAGAAGTTAACTCCTATCTCACTGTTGAGGAACAAAGCTCAGTATGTAACACTGTTCTCTTAGGAGCTAAATTCTTAGGTTTTTTTAAATGTAGATAAATTCTCAAATGGCCTCCCTGAGTATACTGATACCCTCATATCTAGGATTGACATTCCCAAATGTTTATAAAAGAATTAAGACATATTATATCTGTACAAAGTAGTGGAACATGCTAATTATGCTTGGAGATAACCTTGGTTGCTTACGGCAGATTTGGTCAGAATGTTGGCATGAGAATAATGATATTCAATTACAAAGGGGAGGCAGGAAAAATGGAATCATCAGTGGTCAGTGCAGTATAGACATCAACAAAAAATATTTCTTCAGTGGGACTTTACTCACTTTTTTATTCATTTATTAATTTGAAAAAAAATATATAATATATATAAAAAAAAAGATGAGGAAAACACTGAAATGTTTCAAGAGATCACTGATCCACAGTCAAGATGGTTGAGGCAGGAACAATGTTCCTTCTTGCCAGCTTCCTTTTCTACTGTATGTTTCCAATCCCAGGTTCCGAGGGCAGAAGCGAGTAAGGAAGCCAAGGCTCACAACAGCTCAGACTCCGGCCTCTCCACTCCAGTTGCCAGCTTGCCAGCTAGCTGTGGTTTCTACGATGTACTGAGCCATCTGCCAGGATTATGGCTTAAATCACCTTTCTCCCACAGACCACTGATTTGGCTTCAAATGCCACTTTCAGTCACTACTTAATAGCATCTCTGGCTCAAACCAATGCAAAATCCGGTTTCTAAAGAAGACTGAAAAATAGCTTTATGGTTTATGCTACTGTCGAAAACTTCTTATAGTTTGCACGATAATTTTCTTTTTCCTTAACAAATTTTCTTTTTCCTTAACATTTTCTCTTCTGCTGTGATAAGTTCCCAAAAATACCAGGGAGATTTTGTTCCTTGGTAATATAGCTAAGATACAGAAATCAGGGGTCGACAAATGTGAGATGCTCTAGACATCTGAAATCATGCTGAAATTAAGTGAGAAATAGCTATATGACCCCCAACTCGCTTCACCTAGAGGTAACCTTCTGGTTATTACTGGCGGAAAAAATGGTAATTAGTGTATTTTTGTTAAATATAACATGACCTTAAAGTTTGTGCACAAAACATTAACAAAAACTCCATTATCTCATTTCCAGTCATGCAAACTCTAATAGTCTGTGCTACACATTACAGCATGAAGTGAATAAAATATACAGCTTTACTCCACCTCTCGGTAGTTGTCGCTGATTCGATCCAAGCTGAGGGAATACAAGAGGTCTCTTCCTCCCACGAACAGTCGCTCTTGATACTCATCCAGCAGCATGATATGAAGACCAAGATATCCAAACGGGCTACGAAAGACTGACGTCCTGTTTAAATCCCAGAGCTCTGAAACACAATCAGAGTATGTGTGGTAAATACCAAACAGCTTAGCTTTCACGGCTTCGTTTTCGTATCCTCCTAGGGAACCGGACAAGAAGTTGTGGGACATTAAAATGCTAATGGTATAATATTTGAGCAAGAAAGAGACACAAGACACCTGGGAACAATTTTCAGAATGAGTCAGGAGTTTGTTTTTTTTTCAAAACCTTCTCTATGAGGTTTGAGTGTGAGTTTTTACATCATAATCTTTATGCTTAAAAATATCATGAGATAGTGAGGGATGAAAATTAGTTTCCTCCTTGACATTTTCTGAATGTCCTAAGGACTACTTAGGACAATAACTGCAAATGAGGTAAAAAAAGAATGAACTGATGGAAATTGAAAACAAAAAATGCTGGAAACTGTTCCCTTGTCTTTCTTTCGGGCATGTCAAACTACAGGTTTTCACTGCACACACAGTTTTTTTCTGGATTTGTTATTTGGTTTTTTTGGGAGAATAGTGTTGCTTGTTCTAAGTCCAGAACTTTAACTCAGTTCACTGAAAATATTGCCTCTAAATTCAGTGAGAACAGTATGAAATCTGTGAAAGGAATATTCATAATTTTCCAATATTGATTTTGTCAAGAAATATGTTGACCTGATATGGGAAGCTGGGGCTTAGTTGTACATGATCCAGGCTAAAGTCAGTTCTACAGAGAAAAGGAAATTCATCCTGGGTAATGTTGCAGAAACTTGGAATCTGGCCTGAGGAAGGAAGAAAGAGGCAAGCACAAGGATCTCTCTGCACTCTGGTTCAGAGCACAGCCCGGCTTACAGCAGGTCAGAGATGCTGAAAACCATTTGCTGCTGGGAAGTCATTACAGAGAGTGCCCTTAGGACTGACTCTGAAATGGCAGAGCTGGGACTGGGGGAAAGGAACTGTGTTCTTACGTCTGTACTCTGGCAAATTGTTTTATCTTGAAGTAATCAGTCTTGGCAAAAGAAATTAAATATGCTTATCCTCATGACTATCTAGAAACTTAACTTTTAATTAGAGGTAATTAATTTAGACGTAACTTTTTATTTAGATGTATTTAGAGGCCACAGCAGATGTTCTGCAAGAGGACTGGTCCTACACATCAGTTCTGCAAGAGGACTGGTCCTACACATCAGAGAAAGTCCACCACTATGACATCCACTTGGGATGCCATGTATGCCACCCATTGATGCTGTGATTTTTAGAAGCTGATGTGCATATATAAACGGAGAATGCTGCTTCATAAGGCAGTTAAACATTTAAAATCACTATAAAGAAATATTTTTGTGTTCTTCGAGAAAAAAGGTGTTCCACACCAATGAGAATTGAATTCTGTATTTGAATTTGAAATTACCTTGCTCCTAAAAATATTAGCTAGACCAATACGCCTCATGAGATACCGCAATTAAATTCTAAATTATAGAAAAGAGAAGAAATATCTTGAACCAAGGCAAGAAATGCAATATTCAGTAAGGATATTAATTTATTCCAACAAACTGACACAACCTCTTTTCATTATAAATTATTAAGTATATTATGTGTGTGATGATAAGTGAACTTAGTAATAGATAAATATGTTTTGCTCCACTTATTAGGTAGGTTTATTTCAGGTCAACAGAGGCCAAAAGTAACTGGTTTCTGAAAGCTGTTTCCCTACATGATAAAAGTTACATCAAAGGAGTCCTACTAAAAATTCAGCCTCACAATCGATGCCTTCCCCGAGTGATCTTCAAAGAGAATCTATTGGATAGTTGTACCTGAGGGTGACCGGCTTCATTTAACAAATGGAAAAACAGAGGAACATCATGATGAGCAGAACAAGAGGCTTTTTTGTTAAGCATTGCAGACCGACCAGTGCATAGATGCACATTTTTTGACAGTGATACGCTCAGCACACAGCTGCAGAGCAATGTGGAAATGGCACTTTCAAAGCCTGCTCTCGCCAAGCAAATGAGCAGATTGCTGTTTTGGAAGAACACTGCTTGTTTCTGAACAGATTAGAAATGGAATGAAAGCAGAGCTAGAAATACTCTTTTGGTCCTAAATAAAGCCACTTTTTATTTGCAAGAATATGAAACATTCAATATATTTTGTTTTTGAGCCATTCTTGCAGTGAAAAGAATTGGGATTTAAATTCTAGTTATATACAAGCCACAAAAGGATACTGTGCTGGCTTCCCCTGATTTATTTCCATGTTGTCCTGAAGGCAAATTGTTTGTAAATGAGACAATATTTCTTTACACAGATCAGAGATATGGCTCACGTGTTCTCCATGAGAGCACAGGGAGCAATGAACAGTCCTCTACCCCATCACATAAACTGATAATTACTCATACAAGACTCAGTCCTGCAAAAGCACACCGGCAAATCTTATTGTCTTAAATAAAAGCTGAGAATATTAAACACCTTTCAAGATCAAACTTGTAAAAAGGGATATTTCTGGAACTACCTCCAGCAAACTACACAGATAGGGCTTTGCCGTGGGGGTAGAGACAAGAAAAGAAGCGAACCTGACATCTGGAAAACACCAAGCAGTGAGATCTGGAGAGTGATTTTGTATGGAAACAAGTGTAGCAGTGTTATGTAAGTCCTTCAAAATGTAGTAGAATTTCCACAGATTGCAGAATATTTGAGATATTAGGACAGTGCAGGCAAACAGAATGCAGCACTACCCAAGTGCCTAGAGAACGGGTGGGATATCTGGGAGTTTAAAATTGTCCTAGAAGTCTGTCATTTCTAGACAAGCGAATCTCATCTTGGTGTGTCTGGATGTAAATGACACAGGTTTTGAAGCAGTAGAACATCTTTCATGCAGTGCTGTGCCCCTTCAGCAAAGCTGGTGGGCTTCATGTAGCACTGCAGGAATGCAGCTGAACTGCTGCCAGACTTGAGCTGCTGCAGCCACACGCTGCACAGCCTTCACACTCATACAGCGAATTGTTAGTTCATAGAATCACAGAATGATTTGGGTTGGAAGGGATCTTAATGATCATTTTGTTCCAAACCCCCTGACATGGGCAGCAACACCTTCCACTAGAGCAGTTGCTCAAAGCCCCATCCAACCTGGACTTCCAGGGATCAGGCAACCACAGCTGTGCCCATAACCTGTGCCAGTGTCTCACAACTCTAAAGAATTTCTTTCTAGTATCTAATCTAAACCTACACTCTTTCAATTTGGAGCCATCACCCTTTGTTCAATCACTCCATGCCCTGGTAAAGAGTTCCTCTCCAGCTCTCCTGTAGCCCCCTTAAGTACTGAAAGGTGCTACAAGGTTGCCCAAAGCCTTCTTTTCTCCAGGATGAATTGCCTCGGCTCTCTCAGCCTGTCTTCATAGGAGAGGTGCTCCAGCCCCCTCGTCATCTTCATGGCCTCCTCTGGACTTGCTCCAACAGGTCCATATCCTTCTTTTGTGAGAGGCCCCATAGCTGGACACGTGCATCACTGCACTGTGCAGTGTTGAGCTGCCCTCAGTCATTGATATCCGCACAATAGGAGTGAGGGACTTGATTTCAAAGCTAAAACAACTTTCCCCAAAATCCACCTTCAGCCACCTCATGTTCACAAGGGTCACCCTGTAAATATAGATTCCTTGAGGTGTCACGAGTTGTGCTCTTGGTCATGTTGACACCCTTGATTAAAAAAAAAAATCAGTATTTAGTACATATCCAGATTTAAGCATAACCCAAAAAAAAGTTTTCTTCTACCAAATACCAGGATTTAATAGCTATATTTATTCTGGGCACATCTAACACATTTACAAGATCAGATGCAACAGCAATTTTCTTAGAGAACAGGGCCAGAGAAAATATAGTGCTGCCTAACAATTTTAAAGTATTCTAGTGGCTAAATCGGTCACCTGAGAAATAGCAGACATGAGTTCAATTTCCTTTTCTAAATGGATTGAAATTCAGATCTTTCTCCCTTCATAAAGAAGCCTAATCACAAGCTATTAGCTACTAGATTGGTAGGGAAGGATGGATGCTTTCCCCATTTCCTGTTGAATCTGTTTAACAAAATATTCAAGCTTCAGAAAGAGTGAACAAGAAGTAATACTCTAATTTAGTAGTTAAATTGCTTTTCTGGGAAAGAAATTCTGGCTCTACTGCTCAAGATAGTCTATGCATTTCATATTAAACAGTCAGTGGATAAACTATATAAATTGTTCCAGCACATGGATTAGAAACCTTCAGCTTCTCTCTCACATGGGAATAACTAAGGATTACAGCTGAGTAGAACCCTTCCTTTTACAGACTTTCTAGAGACTTCTGTGACCAAAAGCCAAAAAAAAAAAAAAAAACCCACCTTTTTTTTTCTATAAAGATCTNNAAAAAAAAAAAAAAAACCACCTTTTTTTTTTCTATAAAGATCTTGTGTAAAGAAATAAAAAAGACAGAGAAAAAGAGGCTGAATCATTCAGGGAGAATATATCGCTAGTGCTCAACACACAGGACAAAAGAGAAAAGACCTTTCTTACTCTTATCTTTAGGTAAAAACAAATCTTCTGGAGTACTGATCCATGAATTTGACAAAATATCTTTCCTACTACACTGTTTTACCATTTTAATCTTAAGCCTCAAGACCATAACTAAACCCACATCATTACAGTCCAAACAGTATTTTACTCAACAAAGGAAAGACTGCTTCAATATTTACATACTCCTCTATGGCACTTCACTTACCTGTGAAAGCCTTAAAGCAAGTGTGGGCTGCTAAATTACATTTCATAAGAGAACAGATCTTACATATTTCCAGGGCTTGCTGGCAAATAGTCAGACTGATCTTGCTTACCACACTTTGTCTTACAGCACATCTACTTTGGTGGTCATATTCACACTGTATCTTCTCTGACAAGATGGATTCTATTATACTTTTGTCTAACAGTGCGAATTATAATAGCTGATTTCTTGAATGATTTAATGATCAGCATGTAATTCTTTCTAATTTTTAAGATTACTTTATGAGCCATTTCTTCCAGTAGAAAAAAAATTTGTCATGCTTTTTTTATTTCAATATTTTTAAAATATAAATAACTGATAACTTAAATATGCTTAGAACATAAAATGCAAAAACCTTGCTGCTGCTCCACAGCAACCAGAGTATAGCAACATTTCATTTATAACAGCTTCTCAGATTTTAAGCACGTAGTGAGTAAGATACAGCTTTGGACATTGAATATAGACAAATATGACTGCAATTTTTAATTTATTATTTTTTTTCTCAGGGAGTGACAAAGCTGCTGTTGCTCTGCTCTGTTTTTCATAGCATTACATCATCACAACTGCACAAGTCTATTACTTTTGCCCTTTTTTGCCCTCATAAAAAATCTTTGGTTCCCCTTTTAAATTCTTCAGAAATATAGTCTCACCTCCCACACTACTTCATGCAGCAGATCATTCTTCCAGCAAAGATGTTTTCCAGATGCAGGGCACTGACAAATGAATCCACATAAGGTGGATGTCTCAGCGCTGCTTTACAGGAAGAGTTAACAACTGGGGCTGCCTTCTGTCCCCGTCAATAACGTAAAAGGCCACCGATACATAATGGGAATACCTGAACGATGTCTTATACTTCAAATGATATGCACAGCCCTGGAATAGAGATGCTACAGAGGAATAAGATTTATGAGAATTTCATAAACCTTATGTAATTTTAATCAATTTCACTTGCGATATTGCTGACAAGTGATAAAATCTGCTTATAAGTGACAAAAAAGGGACAGAAATAAAAAGGAGGAAAAACCAAAAAAGAGACACAGGGGAGAGTCTGAAATATCTGTGACCCAGTTTATGAACTACAGGTTAATCGTAAGATCAGGCAATACAAGCATCTTTCAGTTTTAAACGACCATTACTTTAAGGCAAATGTCTATTCAAGGGTACTCTAAAGAGTCATCCATCACGAGGACAAATATATAAACTTACAAGTGGTTGAATCTTTCTGACAAGGTTAAGACCTCTAACTGACAATATTCTGTATAAAATTAGTAACAGGAGGCAGAAAATTTCTTCACTCCGGAAAAAAATCAGAGACTAAAACTCACAAAAAAAAAAAACAAACCCCACAACAACAACAACAACAAAAAAAAAAAGAAAAAAAAGAAAAAAAAAAAAGAATGAGATTAGCAACTTTTACTTTCCTGTGTTCACAACCCTCAGTCAACTATATTGCTGTACAAATAATTATAAAGTCATGATAGCGACTGTCAGGTGATGGAATGATACATTAAGTCGGGTGAACCAGTGAGGAACTGAACTGGTAGAGCAGTAGAAAAGGAGGCGGTGTGAACTGGCCAGAGGTGGCCAAACTAAAACCCACTGCATGAGACTTGCCAGCAAAATCAGAGCCAAGAACTTTAAAAGCAGAATTAAATGCAAAGAGTAAACTAACTAAAACAATCTTGGTAGTAGTAACGCTGGAAGATACCAGTATAATTTTAAAACACAGTTCTTAAGATGCTTTCATGCTTTATTGGGAGAACATGAATCAGTAGGAGATAAAAGGTTGTGAGGGAGAACTTTCACTGCTTGAGGTTTTATGTGTGGCTGCCAGGCAGATGCCTCAGAAACTTGGCAGGGTAGGAGACAGAAAGCAAAGAGTAGCAAAGACAAGCAAAAACCCATTAGTCCATAACTACTCTCACATAATTCAACCTCTGCTCTTAACAGCAGGTGAGTTTGGCTGTCTCGCTTTATTTAGAGAATGTAATTGGCTTCACGAAGGGAGCTGGTGCATCAAAGCCCAGGAATAAAATTGTTTATTTGGTTCTCTTCCTCTAAATGTGTGGATCTACTGATGAATTTAAATTATAATGAAAACTACAAACTAAGATCTTATCCTATCAGTCTGTCCAAATTACAGAGGCGAGAGTTTCTGAAAATAAAAGGTATGGTTTTGTGAGAAAATAACAGTTTCAATCTCTGTGCAAAACCAAACACTTTTCTGTCTCTTTTTTTCTAAGAATATTGCAGAACCCTAAAACTGGAACATATAATGTATCTTAAAAAATGTTTTTATTTCTTCTAATTCTACTCAGCTTATGGCAGAAAAAAAATCTGTGTAACTTGGAAGTCTTCAACAGAGCTAGTCATGATGGCTCATGTTCTAATCCTTGATATTTCCGTTTCAAATTATTATATGTCACACATATACTATGACACATATACTCTGTCTCATCTGGCACATATTTAGTTTTTCATCCCTGATGGCAAAATAGCATATTCAGTTAGCAGCACTATAACTGATATGATTTTATTCAGTAAACAACAGACACATAACCCTTACAGAATAATCAAGGTTTACAGTATTAATATACCACATACTAGTAAAAAAAAAGGAAAGTATTTCATAATGTTTCTAGTCCTTGCTGGAAACTCTCGCAGTGTACTACAATTTAAAAATAATCACACACCATCTTCATACAAGCTGGGTTTACAGCAATATTAAAATACATTTCTAGAATTACACAGTGATCCAATAAAAAATATCTGATATTCAATTTAACATTACTAGTACTTGAAAAGAAATTAAATGTAGTGCAATAAAATGTTAGTATTTTTGGTATTTAATCATACCTACCTAGAAATGATGGATGATTTACAGACTGTTTTAGAAGGAAATCTCTTTGTAAATCAACTGAAAGCAGTTACAGAACCCACTGACAGTCATGTATGTTGAAGTGCTATTTTTTTTTCTGAGAGTAAGACACATGATCCTACCAATTTCTGTATCTCACTGATTATCATTACAGCAGTAAACTACTATGATTTCTGCTAGAAGGCCTAATCCAGAGCTCATCTGCCACTTTTCCCAGTTAAGTTCATTAACTCTGAGCTAGGTAATCACACCAAACAGTATATGAAAAATAGTTCCCTTCTGTTATTTTATCTGAACATGAAAAACAACAGAGAATCAACTCAGAATGAGAAGAAGTCTTCATTATTTCAACGTTACACTTCTATATAGATGATAGTCTTCCATTCATTATGCTTTTAATGATAGTATTTTATATTCAACAATAATAACAATTTCAAACTCTATCTACTCTATATGTATTTCCAGTTAGGTGGATATTGCTTACACAATGATAGAGAACTTTTTTGTTTAGCTTACCTATTTTTCTTGGAATAGGTAACATGCATCTCCAAAGTTCTATCCGACAACACAGTTCAAAAACATGGCTGTGATTGAAAATATCAAACAATATTAAATGCTTATGCAAAATGGGATAATACTGGGACTGTTATAAGTCCCCAGGTCTCAATGGCTAATATTAAATCAGCATAATGTGGGTGCTTAAATTCTCTAGTGATGTCAAATTCTTGATCCATTATTTTTAGTAAAACATTTTAGAAGGTGATAATAAATGATAATGTTGTGAATAATAAATACTTTTATCAACGTTATAATTTTTTTCCAAAAGGTAGACTACATAAATAGAAAGCTTCAGATATGTGTTTTCCTATTAAAACATTCCAGTGGAAATATAAATTGGGAATTTTTCCTATGAAACTATTCCAGTCTAAAGATGACAGAAGCATCCATGAAACAGTCTTTGTGAACATTATCCACTTCATCCAATGTATCTCTAAGGAAATAAGCATAGAAAGAAATGAATCCCCTTTTAAAGTTATACTCACAGAAGACGTTTTATATTATATTTAATATCTTAATAGTGTTAACAAGTGAAAGAATCAATTTATAAAACTTGAGTTTTAGAAGATACATATGGTTCAAATAATCACAGACCTCTCCTGATGAAACACAGACCATCCAGTCTCTTGAGGACCTGATTTATTAAGGTGTACCAGTTACTACATGCTTATTACCACACCAGTCTGGGAAGAGTAGAATTCTTCCTATGGAGAGACCATAGTGTTTTGACAGAAAGAGAATCTGGTGCTTTCATTTAAAATGAAGATGCCAAAAGTCAGGGGTTTCTGCTGTTCAAAATGACTGTTAAATTGAATTTCCCTTGTAAAAGATGGATAAAAATGAGCTATCTCATGTGACTTTCAGTGGCATATGCTCTTGGGCAGGATGGCATGTGATTGACAGCATGTGTAAGGCTATCTGGAATCGTCAGCATGATAAAAACCAGAACGGAGGAGAAAGAAGGCATTGTAAGAAAAGCACAAAGCAGAGGGAAAATTGAAATGGAACTAACTAAAAAGATGAAAGGAAACTTTCAAGGTATTTTTTTTTTTCCTGCCAAATAAATTACTCACAGCATATGCAGAGTTTGAGATAACATTCCATAGGTGAGATTAGAAAGATTTGCTACACCTCGCCCCCAGAGACAAAATCAATTTTTACTGAGCACAGGAACTGTATAAACAGCAGTGAACAGATCTATATAGAAATGAATACATTGTTAGTCCAAAGTCTGTTCTCTTTAATTGAACAGTATAGCTTCCTTGGAAAGATTTAATTCACAGAAAGGAGATGTATTCAGCTGATACATCAGAGTCTTCAAAAGCCCTTCCTCATTTGAGTTAACTAGCACTAACATGATTTAATCCCACTTTTCCTGATATATCTCAAATATTTTTAAATATTAATGGAAACTGAATATACCAAAGCTCTGTTTGTTTGCTTTATTTTAATTATCTTTTTTTAATTACTATTATGACACAGAGTTTTATGAAAGAATTCAAACTCTTATATTACAGATGGGATAGTTCAGATTCAGCTATTTTGTTGTTCAAAGTCAGGTGTCTAGTTTAAGGTATTTCTTCAGCTGTCCTTTTTGTCAGAACAAGAGAANGTTCAAACAAATATAATCTAAAAGTACTAATTTCTGTACTCCAAATTTTAAGGAATTCATCTAAGTTTGAGATATATAAGGAGATGTAGATGACTAACACTCAAAAATGCATTCTATAAATAAAGAAAGGTTGTCTTTTCAGTGTTTGCAATTTTAATCACTGCATTGATGGGCTACACACAGAAATAGCTTTAAGGATCTTTATCGCCTTTACTATTTCTCTCCCATTATGCCTAATTATCTGTAAAATGCTAGTTAAGTTAAATGCCTTGGAAGAAAGAGACAGAAAAAAAGCTTTATTTGAATAACTTGGGACATCTTTGAAACATTTCAGAATCAGTAATGCTTTGCAAATATTAACAGTTATAACATGCTTTTGCCATTTGACTTCAAGCTGGTAGAACTCAACACAGTTGATGTTAAGTAGTGTAACAGGAGAATAAGTCAATAATAGGCAGCTATTAGTGCTCACATGACTATTTTGAATTGCATGATGAACTGTTGCATATTACCCTCAAACTTTCACAGTCCACTCATCCACTCCTTCCTTTATTCTCCCACACTATTCATTTTCTTCTGACACATATTGCAAGACAGAGAAAAATCCTAGTGCTTGTTTAGAAGTTTATTGCAATTTGACATAAACATTATGTTTCCCATGGTGTATTTGAGTATCTATTGAAGTTAGACAACAGACCCTACTGAATTTCAGCTGTAATTTGTGCTCCTAAACCTTTCAGATGCTTTTAGAAATTTACCCAATCCTAATAAAAGTCTTGTTAGGTTGCAGAGAAATCTGGAGGGGAGAAACAGTCTCCTGAAATGACAAGTAACATCTCTATCTCCTCATTTGACCTGATGGTAACCATAAAAAAACCCAAAAAACTTTTTCCCCTTCAAAATGGAACAACATCTCAGTATGACCCTGACCTAAATTAGTTTTGCATTGTATGTATAAGCACCATACACTTATGGGGTGTTCCTCCATTAGTTATTTCTTCATTGAAAATTTAGAAATTCCTTTCCGTCTTGATGCTTGGTTTAGCATTCATGCTTAACTTCAGATGACTTGTGGTTAATCTGTCTTTTCTTCTTATAGCTGACTTTATAGCAGGTAGAACATGGGATATTTCATTACTGTCCTTTATTTCTCACAAGGACTACTGATGTTTAGAATTATAGAGATACTATGAACATGAGGGATTGATACAGCAGATTCATTTCTGTATACTAGAATGTTGTGCAGGAGTCCATAGAAACCTAGAGATTAGATCATTGACTCAGAGAGAGTTTGGGGTTGGAAGGGACATTCAAGGTTAAAGGATCATCTAGTGTAACTCCCTGCCATAGCTGTGGATGTATTTCACTACACCAGGCTGTTCTTAGCCCCAGGGATGGGGCATCCACAACTTCTCTAGGCAATTTGTTGCAGTGTCTCGCCACCTTCACAGTGAAGATTTATTCTAAAAATCCAATTTAAACCTACTCTCTGTCAGTTTAAAATATTATTCCTTGGCATATCACTACAGATTATGGTGAAAAGTCTCCATGTTTCTTAGAAGACCCCTTATATGTTGAAAGGCTTCAATAATGTCTCCTCAGGGTCTTCGCTTCTCCAGGTTGAACAGTCCCAACTCTTTCGTCCTGTCTTCATTGAAGAGGTGCTCCAGCCTTTTGGTCATTTTCATGTCACTTCTGTGGACCCACTCTAACAAGTCCATGTGTTTCTTGTGTCAGGACCCCCAGCAGCACTCTGGGCGAGGTCTCATAAGAAAAAAGAAGAAGGGGAGACTCATGTCCCTTGACCTGCCGGCTGTGCTTCTCTTCAAGCAACCCAGGGCACGACATACTTTCTGGGCTGTAAGGGTATGGTGTCATCCACAAACTTGCTGAGGGTGCCCTCAATCCCACTGTCTGTGTTGCTGTTAAAGATATTAAATAACACAGGTCCCAGTATGGATCCTTGAGGAGCACCACTCGTTACTGTCTCATGTATTGCTCAGCGCTTCAAAAATAGCCCTAGATAATTGTTTTCTCTGGGAATTTGCAATCTAACTGGAAGGCACAGCCAAAACAAACAAGCAAACAAAAGAAAGAAAGCAAAACAAAAGAATTTCAGTAATGAAGATGGGGAAAATGCGAAAATAGTATTTTCAGTTTTCACAAAATTCTCCATGGTTTGGATTTAGCTCTGCATGATTTGCAATGATCACTCAGCAAGTCTGCATGAAGCCACTGGACACTTCATATTTTGAATGCAAGTACAATGGGTGACTCACAAGGCTGCTAACCTGAGAATTTGCCCTCAGGAAATAGTAACACACAGTTACTGGGAGAGAACATTTTTCTGGGACTGAAAGAATTTTTAAAGATTTTGAAAAATGTTTCCATCCCAAACTGGAATTAAAGTTTGAATTACAAAACATTTTCAAACATCAAAAACCCCTGTTATTTTCACACTGATGGAAGTATTTTGATTATTTCACAAATTTTATTTTGATTAATGCAGACATCTTTTTACTGTAAATCAACTAAAATTTCAAAATTACATGTTCTTAGAACAAAATAGAAGTCTTAATGTAAAACATAAAAATTCTTTTTTTTGGCCAAAATATCATTCAATGGGAAAAAAAAAATAATTTCCGTGAGTTCATAATGCTTCATAGAGGTAAAAACCACCCAAATCAAGACCCAAAACCAAACCCAGGATCCGTATAGCCAGACAAGAACTTCTGCACACCTACTGTAAAACACCTACTGTTATTAAAAAACCTGTAGTCTTTAATAAAATTCAGCTACCTCTAAAACCTAAAGGACTTCTAAACTGCTATGGACTTCTCACCACAGCATGTAGAAATGGAAAAATATAGAGAAAAGAAGACACAGAATACAAAATTTGGAATCCTTTTACAGAATTTCAATTTCTAAATTTCAACTTTTGAGATATGCATGATACGTTCAAATTATCTTCAGTATAAGTATGAAAAATTTGAAAACATATTAAAACTATAAAGTACCATATTCTGAATATGACAGCAATTTTTTTTGCTTATAATACAATAGAAATAGAAATTTGTATTCTGCACATCATTTATGAGCATGGGATTATCTGAGGACAAATTAATTTTAAAATACATGCTGCATATTGCACCAGTATTTATCCATAAGGATACAATTCTCCATGCCTGATACTAGGGAAAATACGTAAAAAGAACATAATGAACTCTATGAAATAGCTTGTCAGAGAGTATTATAGCTCTCAAACTGTCAGAAGTAAGTACACTTAGGAATGAATAGGTCCACAACATATATTATTTAACCAAGAACTATTTAATTGTTGATATTATATTTCATGAATACTTTAGAGGAAAATGTTACAGTTAAGGAGTTCTGTCACTTCTGCTTAACTGATGTTCAAGGGAATTTTTTCTCTTTAAGAATTAAAGAATTGGGAATATTTTATTCTATTCTGACCCTTGTAGGATGTTATAAAATAGTGTCTGATCTGAAGGCAGTGAGACAGCTTTCTTTATGGAGAAAAATAAAAAGGAGGAAAAACATTAGAAAATACTCAGGTGTGTAAATGTAAAAGCAATATATTTAGGTTTTTTATGCTAGATTTAGTCACACAAATATCTGTATAAACAGCTTCTGAATTCAACAGGCTCTCTTGCAGAGAGATGTATTTCTCAATCTAAGGATTGCATAAACAGCTCTTAAGTACCAGTGGATGGTAATCACTGGGAGATCACGTGGGCCATGATGTGTGTTATATGGATATCACAAGGAACAAAAAAAAGCAGTCTCCATTGCATCTTTTGCAATCTCATTCACATGATCAAACTGAGTGTATGACAAGTATAAAACATTCTCTATCCATTTTCCACTGTTGGAATCAACGGAAAATTAAGTTGTTAACAGCACAATTGTATATACTTGTTTTTGAATGAAAAAAGGAAAGGGAAAAGTAAACAGCAAATATTGAAAGGACGAGGCAAGGATTTGTGTTGGGTCATTCGGCAATAAGGATACAAATAATGTGAAAGTCAGATCTATTAGTTTCAGAAGAATCTGTAAAAGCAAGCAGTGGAACTGCCAGTAAACAAGCCAATTAAATGAAGACAGGAGGAAGCATTTGACAATCTGTTCTAGTTAACAGCCATACACTAGTGGGAAAAGGATTCATTTTCTTCCAGGTTACTTACCCATCTTCATTTCCCATAACACAATTTACACTAAGGAACAAATTTTTCTATATGCATAGGACATCAATACCACATCATTAGTTGGATGTGTCATTTTTCCAAGTAAAATATTTTTGTGTAACAGCAAGAGAAAAGAAGAATATTTGGATCTATCTCCTTGGAAGTACAGGTATCCAAGGAAAATATTCTGTGACCCACAGAATATGTGTATGTGTGCATGTGTCCATGTATGTTTGCATGCATAAATAAAATATTCTTTCACAGAAAGGTCTCATTTTACAAGCAAGGCTACTCAACACCTCAAAATATTCTAATAAAAATTGCAAATATGATAGCTATAATGAGGATCTGTATTTTCAAAAGCCACCTGGACCTTTTCTTCCTGTTTCAACTTACTTCTTTTTCTTCCCCCTTTTGAAACTAGTCTCGGTGACACCAGTACAAATAGAGATCAACTCTAAGAATTGTCAGAGCTAATTTATATCCACACATTTCTTATGCAAGTCTATCCTGGTCCTGCTATTAATACCATTTGGCAATACCTATTTTCTCTATTATCAGTTCTTTTGTCTATGTCCATCATCATTATCTGAATAGACTTAAAAATGCTAAATAGTTATTGGAAACAATTACTTTTTCTTCCGTATAGAATTTAGCATGTTGGTAATTCATAGGTCAGATGGTCAGTGGAATTTGCACTGCTTTCTTTCTTGCACTATTTAGAAGGCTTATAAAGATCAGAAGATGGGTCCTTTATTTTCACTGCATAGCTGTTGGCAATTTACTGTGATAAGGATGTACATGTGCTGTTGTAATGAGTCAGAAATATACATGCTGCCTGTGCTGAGAACTGGAAGCCATGGTTGTTTGCATCAGGTTCCACTAAGTCCAGCTGCCCCTATTCTTGCATTTATACCAAAAATACGAGCATCAGCACCTTAACACAAATTATGTGTCTTGAAATACCATCCTCTGCTTCAAGTTGTACAAAAGACATCTAAGGAATCCCTTCATATTAAATATTTAACTCCTTATCTCATTCTTATGTCAGAGAGCTTTAAATGGAAAAAAAAAAAAAAAACAACAAAAAAACCCAAACCAAACAAGTAGAGGAAGTCTCCAGAATATTACAGTAAATAGTCAGAAGTTTTGTTACAAAAGAGTTCTAGGAAATTAGGATTAATTTATGCTTAATCACCTCAATTTGTCTTCCAATATCACCAAGTCTGGGCTTTTAGTCACCAAACTCACAGTTACATAACTACATTTCACATCAAGCTAAAAATTCTGTGCAGGTACAGGCATTTTTTCTTGAGGACAAATGAGTCTGTTTTGGAGGTAAAAAAAAAGGAATAGAAAATATGGGTTTAAATAATAGTGTAACAAATCCTAAAGAGGATGGATTTGACACAGGTAGGGATTCAGTTTCAAATGTGCCTTGGTGTCTCCCAGCAGAAGCCCACGGCAGCCAAAGAAGGCAGCGTGAACATTGTGCCATAGACAGCACTGTAAGTTGCAAGCAGTTCTGCGCTGCTGACCTAAGGTCATGTCACGTAGGGGTGAAGCTCATTTCAGTCATTCTCACTGGCATAAATGACATTTCACTTATTTATACCTGTGTAGAATCTTGTCCTTGATGCATCTTATTTCTGTTTCTGATTTATTTATACAGCCTGGTGATCTAAATTACAGAAGAGATTTCCCAGTGTTAGGAACAAGAGAATAAGATGCCTACTACATACATCTGAAATACTTCTGATTTATGAAACAATTTTAAGATAAATTAAAAACCGTGCATCTAAACCTACAAGTAATATTTGCAGCCCTTTCTTTTATGACTGCAGAGAGCTCTAATGATACTCCACTAACAGTGTAATCTTCAGCTCAGATGGTACAGATCCATGAATTGGGACTAAAGATTGCGTGTTCAGTCTCCACAGAGTTTGGCCTCTCCTTACATATTAATCTGGTGTAATAAGTGGCAGAAGCCTTCAAAATGTATTAACACAGGTGGACCTTTGGTGCCTATTTGCAGCCCTGTGGAATAAGCGTGCTTCAGGCTGTTTGTACAGGTCCAGTAGCAGGGTTAGAGCTCGGGAGTGATAAGGTTACATAAACCGGAGCGCAACTAAAGAAAGTCAAGCCATCCAAGAAAATCAAGGTTGATTTCTACATGTCACATTTAAAAACTAAATATGTGAATTGTCTGAGGAATGCATTTGAAACAGCCAAGCCTGGTAGGAAAGAATGTTTTAAGAGCACTGTTTCAACAGGGATATTTCTACTGGGAATAAATAAACTGCTGAACGTGCCTCATTTTCTAATGCCCCACAGATGTAAACTGTATTCGATTCTATTGTCTATAATTTAATTTAATGCTTGGAATGTTGCAGTAATATACAGTAACTGATATGCCCTTTGATTGAGAAACAGCCAGACTAAAAAAGTTTTTATTTTTTCCTGCTCTATAGAACCTTCTAATAATAAAGAAAAGGTTCATTTTAGCATGCATTTCTATTATTCAGTCTTTATTAGAAATGACATACAGTATAAAAAGCAAGACAATGCCTGCATTATGTCTTATTAATTGGAAAGCCTTTCTGTTCTTAATAAATGGGATTTTTCTTTGTGTTGTAAATTGTGGAAAATATCTCACAAATTTAAATGGTGTTCGGTAGAAGGATTGGCAGAGTAGCACTATCATCTGTACTGTGAAATTCTTTTTCTGAAATAATAGAATTGTTTTTTACAAACCCTTATCTCCAATGCTGTTAAATAACTTTAATTTCTTGAGGAACAAGGCTCTTAATACTCAATACAAGAAAGATGCAAAGGACTGAAGAAATATTCAGAAGTACTTTTCACTTTGAAGTATTTCTAGTCAGAGAATTAAATATTTATATTAATGCATGGCACTATGTTGTGACTTAAAGTAGAATAGAATTTTAATGGTTTACTCCATTTTATTTTAACACTTTTCTAATACATATGGATTAGAAAAATAATTGATGTCTCAATTCTTTAGTTTCTTTTCAAATCTGAATGTTTCTGCTTTTTTTGCAGTTATTCTGCAGACAATAGCCAGATAGAGGGTATCTACATTTTTATTTTTAGAATGGGCCAGTGGAATAGTTATAATGCAAGAGTTTTGCTGGATGCATATGGAAGCTTGTTGATGACCAGCAATTTTTTGAACTACTGCAAGAAAATACATTTAATGGTAGTTTCTACCCCTGATAGAAAGTGTGAAAAGTGGGATTTACGCTTTTGTTCTGTTTAAAACTTTTTAAAATGGTGAATAAGTGAACAAACTCATCTATACAGATCACATGTGTTTTAGCACAAATTAGCTAATAGCAAATCCATGTCAAGGTCTAGGATTTGTAAGTATCAGTTCAATGCTGTTAAAATATATCATAAAAAAGGAAAGATGGTAGTGCTAGCATGCTTATTTATTTGCTCATACACAAAAATCAATAGAAATAGAATACTGATCATTCATTAGCATTATAAAATAATTTTCTTCCTTCTGAAGAATTGGAGATTGTTGAAGGCTGAATCACTTGCTGATAAGGATACCTACCAAATACAAATATTTGCATTCCTTGAAGGATATTCTTCTCCTAGAGGAACTAGGAGCACTTAGCTTTGGCTTTATGCCTAACTACACAACTTTAATGTGCAACTATCTCAAAACTCTTGTACAGCATACTGTACCTAGGGGTTAAGTGTGGCATGTTAAGGGGAGACCAATTTCAATTAAAATGCAGTAATGGCATTAAAATATGCACTGACATAGTCTCTGTAAGGCCTCTTGTCTGTGACTGTCAATAGGAGCTTATTGGGGTTTACTTGGTTCTTTGTGCACAGGGGTTGATATAGTTACTAAAGGTGTGGATGGTGGCTCCTGAGCTGCATTTCAGAGGCAAAACCCAACCAATTTAAAGCTGTTCTTCACATTTTGGTGCTTCAGCCTGTATTTGAGAAGGTGGCAGGTCTTACTTTCAGAGCTGCTGAGAATCTCTGGTCTTGTGCTGATTTACTTGAGGAAAGAACATTGGAAAACCAAAGAGATATATTTGGTAATCTTTATTTAAGACAAATAAAATAGCAGAAATATATTTAAATGGACACAAGCAGAACTGCCTTGAAAATCAATTAATTATACAGGAACAACAGGATTGCTGTGCTAGATAATTACACAGGCCTACACTGTGCTCAACATGTAGGAATCTGACATTTAGAATCTGAGAGCTAGCAAACTCAGAAAAGTATTCCAGCTTATTTGAAAGTCTACCTTGAAAATGGAAACCGACTCTACGGTTGGCAGGTTCCTTGCCAGGTATTTTATTCTCCTGAAAGTTCAAAAGACACGAGCTTCTGAGCTTCAAGGCAAGGAGAGTGAAGCTGCCTTTGAAAATGCAAGGGGAATATAGCAAGAAGACTGAGAGTGGAACTTTTTATGTCTTGAAAAGAACATGCACTGACTACTGGGAAAGCATCAATTATTGGTGCTGTGTGCAATAATTGGTATTGCTAACGAGCACCCTCACTTATAGATACAATGACATGTTTTAAGAGCAGATTCGGGGGCAGATTTTTAATGAGCTCTTCAGAGTTACAAATACTCTGTTGCTCCCCCACAACACAGAAATGTTTAATGTCTTTCCTTGTGAAACTTAAAACTAAGTTAATTTGCTTACTGTTTCTGTAAAGACCTCTTCTATTCCTCTGAACTACTCAGGGAGCCATATATTAATTTTGTCAGTTAAGTTTTATAGCAGATTTTGAAAAATTCTTAGCCCTTATTCTTTCAGTGTATGAATGTGGCCCACTGCACACCATGCAGCAGACAGCTTGGCATCCAAGTGGACACCAGTGACAAGTGGTGCTCCTGATGGGTCAGCACTGGGATGGGCACTGTTTAACGTATCTCCCAGCAGCACAGCCAGTGGGACTGAGTGCACCCTCAAGCACTGTTTGCTGACAGCACCAAGCTCTGGGGTGTGGTGAGCGCACTGGAGGGACTTTGACAGTCTTGATAGGTGGACCTGTGAGAACCTCATTAATTCCAAAAACGCCAAGTCCAAGGTGTTGCATGTGGGTCAGGGCAATACCAACTACAAGACTGGGTGGAGAATGGATTGAGGGCAGTCCTGGGGAGAAGGATTTGGGGCTGTTGATGGATGAGAAGCTCAACATGACCTGACAATGTGCACTTGCAGCCCAAAAAGCCAACTGCATCCTGGGCTGCATCAAAAGCAGTGTGGCCAGCAGGTCAAGGGAGGTGATTCTGCCCCTCTAATCCACTCTCATGAGACCCCACCTGGAACACGGTGTCCAGCTCTGAGGCCCCCAACATAAGAGGGACATGGAGCTACTGGAGCAAGTCCAGAGGAGGCTGTGAAGATGATCAGAGGATGGAAGCATATCTCCTGTGAAGGCAGACTGAGCCAAAGTCTTCAGCCTGCCAAAGAGAAGGCTTCAGGAGGAATTTCAAGCAGCCTTACAGTACCTAAAGTGGCTACAAGAGTGCTAGAGAGGGACTTTTTACAAGAGCACGTAATGATTGGACAAGCAGAAATGGCTTTCAACTGAAAGAGGATAAGTTTAGAGTGGATATTTTAGGAAAAAAATTCTTTACTGTGAGGGTGGTGAGGCACTGGCACAGGTTGCCCACAGAAGCTGTGGCTGAAAGTGTTCAAGTCCAGGCTGAGTGGGTCTCTGAACAACCTGGTCTTGTGGAAGCTGTCCCTGCCCATGGCAAAGCAGTTGGAACTAGATGATCTTTAAGGTCCCTTTCAATCCAAACCATTCTATGATTCTCTTTTTTTATGTGCCTGTGTGCTAACACCAGAGATAGTTGCAAAGAGCATATTTTGTAATCCTGGAATAGGACCAAAGTCAAAAGTTGAAGAACATTAGTGAGAGCTTCAGAGGTGGTCATAGACCTTTACTGGTTCTTTTGTCTCTTCTGCATTTCTCTGTGAGCACATTTTTTCCTGTGACATAACCCGCAATTGGAATGAAGAAGCAAAATAATGGTTTAAAGATGACCATTTGTCTTCTATTTAAGTGTATACTCACGGTGTTTTAACTGGTTTATTTTCACTCTTTATTGCTTCCATCCATATACTCAAGCCATACACTCTGTTGCTGGACACTGAAGTTGTTTGTCAAGCACAAATACAGGATTCCACCACTGCTGATGGTTGTTATTATTTATTTTTGCCCTTGCATGAACACCATTAGTGCACATGTGTCAACTCAAATTCAAACTGTTTTCATTACATGTGAGATGGAAAATAGACAAGCAATGGATTTTTCTGTTCAGGTACTTTGCTAACATTAGAACTGAACTTCATAAAAGCTGTAGAATGAAAAATAGTCTTGCCAAGAGAGATGAAAACTGAGTGTGTGGTGGAGAAACCAAATATTATGGCAGTAAGAGTGTTTAGTGGAAACACTCTCTGGAAAGCCAAGGCTTTTGGATTGGTAAGTGACAAAAAAGGTGACTAACTGGAAGGATGATTAATCCCATTTAGTATATAAGTGTTGGAAGAAAAATTCTCATAAAAGAAGCAACTAGCTGCAAATGTCAAGTGTGAGATACTATGAATGCACAGATTAATCAAACTAGGCTATGTCTCATTAGTCATATATCTTAAAATGGCATAAAAAAGAGCTTTACTTTATAACTTTTTTATGCACTGTTGATGAACTTTATGCATTTTTGTGAAAGAGCCAAACTGTCAGCTTGACAAATGCTTTCACGTGATCAAAAACCTCGAAGTGGTGTTATTTCTCTTGTGCACTGAAGACAGCAGGAAACTACAGCGTAAAAAATTTCAATGTCTGGTGTCAAGGATGACTTTGATCGTCTTGGCCAAAAAATTTATGATACTTAACAAAAATTTATGGAGGAAAGTCACTCTGAATAATGTCTTCTCCATTCTGCATTGCATTCAATTATGAAGTGTAAATGAATAAACAAAGAGATAGCTTTGAGAAACTGAATTGAAATTTATCTGTACAAAAAGGTGAACATAGTGAACAACTGTGTATTAGCAGATTTACTATAGAAGAAAACTAATGAATTATAGTTGATACTTACCAGCATTATCTAAATTGCTTTTAGCCACCTTTATTCACAAGTAAGATAGCAAATAACACCTACACCAAAAAACTGCAGCTGATGCAACTACAACACAACCCGGACAGTTGTCAAACTGCAACCACCTCTTCTATTTGAAAAGTATTAATGCTGTAATAGGCCCTGCTAGTGTAAAAGAATATGGTTAATAAGGTTTCCTTGGCTGCAGTAGTATTACAAAATCAAACCATTTTATGTCTCAGAGGCCACATAGCATACATCCATAAAGCTAAACTGTTCCACTGTCATCTCCAAGCAACACAACATCATCCAATCCCCTGTGTAGAATGGTCCTTGTTGTACTATTTCCTGAACCATGCCCAAATATTATTTGGAAGAGTACTATTGTTCACCGTTGCCAAGAAGAACATCAAAAATTTAAACACTAGGAATAATCAGAGGTCAATGCTGCAGTGGATGCTTGTGCTCTGGACATCATACGTGACCTACCCTGCCAGGCTTGTTTTGATGTTTGGTAATTTATTTTCTTTTATTGCAGAACGGATTAATTATTATTTAACTGATATATCAGAGGTGACAGAATTAAGTGAAAAGAGTTTCTGTTGTCCCACAGGTGACATCTCACACACGTACAATAAAGGGCCCAGTTCTCTGCCTTTGAGATAGAAGAAATAGTAGGGAAATACTCACTTGCTGTTTCATAGCCAAGGGGCAATAACAAGGACAAGTCACCACAGTAATGCTAATGAGCAGTGGTAACTTCACTTACCACCAACTGCTTAAGAATAGCATATCTATAATCTGTTAATTAAAATCTAGTTAGAAGCTGCTTTCACATACTTAAGCTTGCTACATTGTTCAATAGTAATAATCTTGTTACATCTAGGAAGCATTTGAGTATAGAATGCAAAATTAAGAAACTTCTTTTATTTGAAGTAATCCAAATGTTATTACACGCATATATCCAGCCCCCAAGAAATCTCTACCATGGGAAAGTTTCTAGGATCTAACACAACACGCTACTTCACAGTGACAATATATGAAATAATTGCTTCAAATAACAGAAATTGTAATTACATTGAAGGCAATGAAATAATATAGGTCACTTTTCCCCAGCATGGCCTCCTCATCAGACAAACACATGTTCTACAGTAAATACATATTGATAAATTATAGGATATTTTGCTTAGGCACAAGCTCTACTCCCTACGGAAAACAGTGAAGTTGCACGAACAGTGTGGGTTTTTTTTTTTTTTTATAAGTAACTTAGCAACTGCAACTTGTTCTAGAGCCAGGAACAGAATCTAAAGGTTGTAGACAGAATTTTGCTTCAGTGTTTTTTTTCCTTCTGACATCAGTGTCCCCATGTCCAGAACTGCCAGGGTTATGTACTCCTGAGGTGGGGACTCCTGCTTAGACTAGAGCTTCAGCTACACTACCCAGCATGGGCAGGGAGTGTACACTATGTCTCCTTGAGGAGTAATCTACAAATGATCGCTGTAATTATTAATACATTATTTAGAATTTCAAGCTTTCCCTTTTTTTTAAATTTGTATATATGAATATAATCTATGTCATAAACTATATAGTATAACTCTGCCAGCTTCTTAGTCAACCAAAGCATGAAAGAGTTTCATTTTCATATGCCTCTACTAACCTTTGGCTTCGCACTTCAACTATTCGATAAATCACCATCTTGTTTGCACAAGCCAGCTTTTCTCATTTAAGACATGAATAATAAGCTTCAGTGCACTACAGGATCAACTTTGCTGTGCCAGTATTTCCTCACTTCCTTTTTGCTGTAGGCATAGGGCTACATTTTCCATTCTATAATGTAGGCATGCTGAATTGCATCATCCAAAATTAAACAATTGAAACTGCAAAACCACATGAAAGTAAAACAAAGGAGTTAATTAGCCCCACAAGAGATTAAAGATACGTTTTCAACTGCCTCAGATACATTTAGATAATTATTTTGAAATATTTTTTCTGATATTGAAAAGAGAATGCAAGATTAGTTCTAGGTTATATCACTTGCTAATCCTGACTAGCAATTTTCTGATGACCCTTGCAAAAATCTGATGCCTCTGGAACTATGAATAATTCTAGTACCGACCAGGTGACACAGTACATGTGTTGCCCCAGAGTCTTCTGATATATCAGACACACCTAGAAGCACGAAAATGGATTGTTATTATCATTCATTAATAAGTACTAATGTCAATAGCATTAATAGCTCATGGCTAATTCAATCAGTACATTCAGTTGTGTAAGTAAAACAATCAGTTCTCTACATTGCTGAAAGCACACAGTCCTTTAAATGTGCTTCCACCTTATGATGTGAACATTATTTTTAACAAAATTGCATATTCGTCTTCATATTTAATTACTCATAGTACCTGAGACTACAAAATCTTCCTCAGCTCTCTGTTGTGTTACATTTAATAGTGCCTTATTTTTTCGTTATGAAACTTTTCTTCTTTGCAGAAGACAAATACATATATTTGTGAAGATAAAGCATGTTAATGTTAAGGTAGGATTAACATATTTTTTCATTGTTCAACATTCTCGGATTAGAACTTTATAAAAATAATAAGTGTAATTTGACAAATAAAGTTGTCTCCATTTGTTTCAACAGTCCCATTGCCCATAAGTTTGTTAGGAGGCTGAAAAATTGTTATACCTCTCAGGCAGAGGTGTAAATAATCAAGAAACCTTAAATTGGTGTTTCTCTCATTTACTTTAATGTATTTGAAGACCATTCTTCCAGGAAAAAAATATGAACTAAATTAATTACAAATACACAACATTAAGAAGATTTTATTACCTTCACCTACTGTATTAGGCTTTGTTACCTTGTTTGCAGGACAAAGGAAATGAAAATACTGATCTAAGGTTGCTATACATTTTCCTTTACTTTACACTAACATTTTCCCTTGAGAATGTATTCAAGCAGTTCCATAAAGCAGAAGACAAATTATAGATATTTATGGAAGTGTATGTTAAGATACTTAAAGCTTACCACTCTTTAAATCAGGTAAATTATATACGAGAATTCTCTCTAGAAATCAAATACACTAAATAAAAAGCTACAGAGAACAACAGCAGCAAAAAAATTCCAAANATGAAAAAGGAAAAAAAAAGGGAAAATAATCAATACAAAGAATCTATCTCATCTGCTGCTCATTAGGGCACAGCAACTTATAGACTAGATAAGCATATAATAGGACTCCCTGCTCTTTATACCTAACCATTGTTCAATATGCTATATCGGCATAAATGTGGTTACATTTCATTCTGGTCACACTTCAGTGGCACATTCATTCTGTTTCTTTTCTAACACCTTCATGGAAAACTCTGAAACAGTCAAGTGAGGGGAAACACTTTTGTAATAGAATATATTTGCCCTTTCACTTCCTTCCGTGCCCTTTCCCTGGATATATTTGTACAAAAGCAATTTATTTGTCCCTCAAAGGTCACTTTCTTTTGTTCCTTATGATTTCTAGATGAGGTCATAATTCTAAATTTACAGTTCTGCAGCTGCTTACTCCTGTCCTGCTACTGCAGAGCTCAGGTAGGATTTTCCCATGACATGAGGTGTGGTTGATGGGGAGATCCTCTATGTGGAAGGAAAGGAGGGAACACTGCACCACACACTGGTACTGAGCTCCATGAGCCACATGCACCACCAACCTGAGACTTCTTTTCAGATCCGGCTCCTTCAGCTTTTTTCCCAAGTCAGAAACTTTGGCTCCTGAGTCGGAGCAGGGACACCACATGTTCTCAGAGCTTTACTCTGGGTTCTAGCAGCAGAGGTAGGAAGCTGGAGAAGTTTTACAGAGGTGCACAAAATTTCTACTTTCTCACTTGGGAGCCCCAGTTCCTGGTCCTGGTGGGTGATAATAACACTTGTTTTAAGGCTTGATGCAGGAAATGGTGCTCAACATCTTTATTGGTGCTGGGCTGGCATCTGTCAGCATCTTACGCATGCCTTGTCTGATAGTGTGTCCCAGTTCACAGACCTGTTCAATCTGTGACTCTATGACTGTCTTACCCATGGCTCATATAACACTATTTCACAATTCCATTGGAAATGTTTTGCTTAATAGATTTTTAGGAGGCCCTCTTTCCTTTCATGGACAATCCCTCTGCCTAGCTAATAAACTCTCTGGGATCAGCCCTTAGGCTTCTGTTTTCTCATTCCCTGTGGGTCCCAAAAATCTTGGCTGCTGCTTTTAACAGTCATTTGTTATGAGCCTTTATGTTCACATCCAAACATTCAATACTATTAAAATTTCATTTAGTTTATTTCAGTCTAACACTTCTTTCTTAAGGTCATCTATTTTGTGCATTATCTGCTAATTTCATTAGCAAATTGCTAGGTTTTATGCCAAGACTATGAATGAGTCTATTAAAGATACATTCCGTGAATAACCCTTGTGGAATTCCAAAAAAAGCCCTCTTCAAGTCCAGCGAGTCTCCTTTTTTTTTTTCTTAATTTTATAAGATATGTACTAATACCTGTCCTTTACAAATACTAATACCCTAACCCTTTAGCTGACTAATAGCATCTTATTAAATATTTTACTGAAGTCTAGACGCATTTGCTCTACTGCATTTCATCTGTCTGAAGAAATGAATCATGTATCAAACAACAATAAATTAGTACAAGTAGGTGCATTTATCTTTGATGAAGCTGTCTTCAGTGGCATCTTGCTTTTAATTTGATTCTGTTCTAAGAACTGTGTTTTTTTCCTTTAAATTGAAGAGATACTCCACCTAAATTTAGCAAAACATAATGTAGGCATCTGGTGTAAAGTAGCCTTTTAGGTTCTGAGTAACAAGTAGAAAGATATAAGCATATGTGAAGAGTAAATCACTTCATACATTTGCACCTATACATATACACAGACATATTTGGAATTAAATGAGATACCTATTTTCTCTCTTGAATGAACTAGGACACGTACTTTTAGGTAGCTGGATCAGTCTGTAGTTTGCGTTGAAGAAGATTGTTTTCTGACTTGAGGTAGTGAAACTCCTTTTTATTTTTTTTCCTAAATTAAATAAAGACAATTTCCTTTTACAAAGCTGTTGTTGGTAATAATTTTTATTCCCAAATTTGATGTCATTACAGTTATTGAAAGCAAATTTTCATTTAGCTTTGGCTTATATCATCTCTAAGTTTTGCCCTTATTTTATGAAGAGTGAACTAATTGTCTTCTCCTTTATATTATCTCTTTCAGACAACCTAAAAATCTTACGGCTGCAGCCATTGTGGAGGCTAAGCTTTCCAGATGCTAAAACCAGATGTTTATAAAATACATGTATTACACAAACATATTGAATGTGGTGTCAGGAAATAAAATAATAATAATAATAAACAACCAGATTTTATTCTGTTTTGATTGAGACAGACTTGGCATATTAAAGAAAAAAGCCCCTACTGACTTTAATGGACATGAGTTAATGGAGCCTAAGAAGAAAACATTGATGCAGCCAGCAGACATGTGTTGTACCTATTTCCTCAAAGCATGTCTGGGAAAGCCTGTCTCCCAGCTCCAGCCTCCCGTCTCCCCCATTGGATACAGGGGAAGTGCTCAGCTAAGAACAGTAGCTGAACTGACAGCTTTTTCATTTCTTAGGCTTTTGCTGCTGCATTTTAACATGCCCACTACTGATACTTTTTTCTGAAAGCCGGTTGAGGGTGCCAATTCTAAGGATACTACGTTGAAAATAACGGGAAAAAAACTACTTCTGTGCATATAAACATAACTATATCCTTATGTCAATGTTATTTTTTGTGCTTTTCGGTGTCAAATTGGACAGCAGTGACACAAAGCCCGTAATATGAAGAAAAATGAATTCCAGATGGATTGTCCCACTTTGTTATTTCAGTACCATTCAGAACAATTTTAATTTATTTTTACTAAAAATTGTAGCTTACAAAGATGTCTTTGATGGTTTAGCTCAAGGGGGTAAATACATAAATACATACTTTTGCCTTAAAATGAAGACCACAAAGTCCTTAAATATCAGTAGCTGTAACAGCCAGTCAGATGCTACAGCATATGAGATTTGGAACCTTTAGCAGAAGTCTTCAGCAAAACCATTCTATAATTTTAAAATTTTATTCTTTTTTTTTAATATATGTATGAAATGAGGGCACACACTTAAAATTTATCTCTGAACTTACTTTATTTGGATTAAGACATTCTTATTTATCATCAACTGTTCATTAGAAAACTTCAGTGAAGAATGTGTGAACATTCTGAGGCAGGTACAACTCAGATGGCTTAAAAGGTATATCAAGGAAGAGGGAGAGAATTTGTGCAGACAAATGAGCAAACAGTTCATTGTTTTGGAGGAAAGACTCTTAAGGTTATGATTCTTGATTTCAAGGGAAGTTTTAAAACCAAAGACTGCACATACCTTTCAGGGTGTAGAGATATAGGATCCAATGACATTTCTTGATCAATTGAATATACTGATCTCTAATTTACTGTTTGCTATTTAGATGAGTTATGGGTCTCCAAAGGCCAACATATGCATGGTTGAGATGGACTGAACCTCATTGTAAAAGGTGAAACAACCAGAATGGCTAAACATTATTGTTTGACTTGTTATGTGCATTGAGATTTCTAGTACATCAAAAGAGAACACAGTGGAGATAGGTTGAATAATGATTGAACTGGGTTGTTTCTATAAATTAGGAACTATGCATTATTTCACATATGACTTCCCATGAGAGAAGACTGGTTGTTTAATGATAAAACTCAAGAATTCAGTTACTAGGACAAACCAAATGCTTTAGGTTAAACATGGCGTTTTTAACTGACTGTAGTTTGTCATACTCAGCACTAATATTGGACTGAATATCAGAGGAACTTCAATGGCAAAAATAAGAAGAAATTCAGTCCTCCAGATCCTGTATGTTTTATCATTTCCTTTTCACACTCCTCAATAATTTTTTTAGTTACATGGATTCAGAGTCTTTTCACCCCAGGTAAGAACTTACCAGAGGTACCCAAGGTATATACCCAGTAATTAAATTTCCTAATAGTTAATGAAGAGAAATATGACCCTCCAAAAAGTAATTTAGCCTACTATTGTCAGGTTTGCCCTCTGCAAAGGCGCATCCTTTTCCACTGACTGCATGAGCAGCTTAGTAAGAGCAAAATATTAATTAAAGCATTATAAATGCCTGATTTTAGAAAAAATGAACATATTCTTTGTCTCCTGCAGTGGCTGTAATGACACAGATGTGGTTATGATGTTATAAGTGGTGTTCTTTTCATGCTGCTTCATTTACAAACATCTTGTATTATTGGTGGAGCATGTGATACTTTGATAGTCTTTGAGCCAGGAAAGTTATTTTCAGTCACAATGCTGGTACATTATGTATGGGTGGCAGTATGTGTAGTGGGTAGTGGCGGTAAATATTTTCTTGCCTTTGCTAGTTATTTGTCTTAGCTCTGAACTGCAGAGAACCACCTACTCAAACTGCAAGAATAGTTCAGTCTCTAAGCCACTGAGTCTTCACTGCAGACTCTGGGACCACCAGGAAAGTCCAAATATCTGAGTTCCAGATTGTCTACACAGTTTGCCAGTTACTATTTACTTGCTAGCCAAGTAATTGCATGCTTCATGTCTTGTACTAATAAAGATATTCAATCCTATTTACTTCATTTAAAAAGACATGAAAAACAAAAGGAAAAAAGTAGCAGTTAACATACATGACTATGTTATTAGAATATATGTCAATCAGAGTTTGGTTTTAGGCCAAAGGAAATTGCAGACACACCATTATTTTTATTAATTGCAACAAAAGTACTTTTCAAAACCTCAATAAATGCCAATAAAATTGCCATTAGAAACTGCAGTGGTAACTCAAGCTTTTGTAGCAATTGCAATTCACTTGCAATTTCAATTGTTTTCAGTCAAGTGCATTATAAACTGTCAGGGCTGCTGTTAAGGCTTCCAGGGAAACAAGCATGTGACAATACTTGCACAGCCAAAAAAAGTCAGAACGTTGAGCTCTGCTTTCACTTTTGCATCTGTAAAGTCATTCCTAGCACATCTCAAGTAAGATCTCAGGACGACATTTAGAAGACATGCTAGTGACATTGTCCTTGCATAATACCCCAAAAACACTTAAGCTTAGAAGCCTAATTTTGTTTCCTAAAGAGGAGAAGATATGTCTAACACCTTACAAAATCTGACATTAAAGATTGTACATTCAGCTTCAGAAATCTGATATTTAGATGTTGTACCTGCCTAATCTACAATGGAGAAGTGAGTCTTTCTAGGAAGACAGCTGTTCAACTCCCCCTTATACAAAGCCAACACGGTTGAGTTGAATTGCACTCTAGATATCCTTATTTCTCTGCACTGGTTTTCAAGGACGCCCACATGACAATCTCAGGTACACCTGTTGGTACAAGAATTTGCTACTCCTATTTATAGGCATATCAGTGATACACGAGGTCTCATTACTCCCATCCACACAATTCACTTGCAGTTCCAAAGTTAAAAACTGACTTTTGAAGGCTTTATCTAATATTGTTGGTCCATCTGTCTTTAATATCTTTGGATTTCAGAATCTGCTCACAGCCCTTTGACAGAACTATTTTCATCTTAGTACACAGACTATGGTTTTGATATTTTTTTCTCCTTGTACTGTCTGTTAAACATTTTAGTTTTTCCTCCCCAGTCCCCTCAGATTTCTTACATTATCAAGCTAACATATAAAGAAACCATAAAGCATCTGAGTCATTTCCAGTATGATTCTGTGATAAGTAAACAAAGGTATATAGCCCTGCTAGATGTAGATTAAACTTCAGGTTTTACCTTGATGTTCATTGTCACTTCTTAATGCATAGCTAAGCTACACTACTACTTCCTATGCAATATTTAAAGCAAAATTTCCAGATCCTTTTCAATTACTCTGTGAAAATATTTGGCATAGTCTGTCTAAGAATAAGGGTTTACTTTCATGTTTGCCTGGAAGTTAACTCAAGTTTAACAGGTTATCACTAGATCAAAAGGTCTGAAAACATGGAGATTGAAATAAAATAATAATTATTAATCTGCTGGAACTAAAACTGGAGCTTTAGGAGGCAATATTTAATATTCATGCTTCCAGTCTGCAGTATTGTTTCAAGTTTTTAATTCAAGAAAACAGTATGAAGAAGGGCAGCCTCCTGGTTAAAGCTGGGCTGAAAGCTTTTCTGTTCAGTATTTCTTAGCTCTTACTCGTATTATGGGATAGTCATTCAAGGAAGTATTTGAAAGGCTATTACAGCCTTTCATTCGCATGAGAAAATATTCAGATTAACAATACAGTAGTGAACATAACTAATATAGATGATGACTTTCTATTGTAGCCTTAGAAGTCCAGTTGTGGTGACTCTTCAGACCACCTCTAGCCTCTCAAATCTCATCAGAGTAAACAACATTCTCTTGGTTCAGCAGTTACTAGGGGCAAAAGAAATCACTGAGGCCAAAGCTAAGCCTGTCACACTGAATATGGAAATTCCTCTGACAGCCACAGTTCCTGCTGAAATCATGTAGTGTCTTGAGGTTTGCCCGTAGCTGGTCCACAGACAGCAATGGAGATGTTATTAAAGCTGTTAGAAGTTTAAATGATTTAGGAAAATAATTGGATAAAAATCCAGTCTCCCTCAATGCTCACGGAAAATCTGATATCAGTGAGGAACAGACCACACAAATTCATGCATCCTTTATGATCTTGGATTAGAATTTGACAAGGCTTCAGAAATTAGGCAACTTATGAAAATCCTCTTTGATAAGTCAGAATGAGAACTATTGCTTCTGAACCAACTGGATTTCACAAGGTTTCTTTTTCACCTGGCCTGATTAAACCATCTAAACTGGCCTATGAGAATAGACCGTATGAAAGTGTATATTCTGTACTGGTGCAGTCTATGTGTTTGTGCATGTTTTAAAATAATTAAACCTGCCTTGGAAAAAAAAAAACCAAATTCATGTACACGAAATCTTTAGAAACAATCCTAAACACACATTCTCATCTAAAATGTTATATACCCTCTTAATGTAGAATATTTACAACTATTGCATAAGAAAACGTAAAGTGTCAGCTCCAATCATTCCTTTTATTAAACTGGTTCTCTCTGAAATAAATTGGTTTTATTTCTTTTTCAACAGAGTAAATCTATATTGATGTTATCATGGTAATTCTCAGTGGATTTATGGTTAATATCATATTACTCTATGAACTCACTTCAATGTTCTAGTCATTTTGAACCAAACACCTCAGTTTAAAGACACCAAAGAGATTCTTGTGATCATAAAATATATCTGGTCATCTAGTAACATCAGAGAATTATTTTTTTTTAGTGGAATTCATTTTTTATTAATGAATTTGTAGTAATTATAAATTGCCTGCATAAGTTCCTCATCAAAACTGAAATTGGTATTTTCTTGTCCTTCTTGTCAGAATGCATTTGCTTCAGAGAGAAGGTTTGTTTTGGGGCTGCTTCTCACAATCTTTTTATACGATTATATTAATCTCAAAACTAGTATCACTGAGGCAGTGGAGTCCACTAATTACTGGTATAGAGATACTCACAGAAATAAATTTATGTAATTTTAACAGTGCGGATCTCAAGTTTCGCTTTATTTTAGTTAGTCAAGACCAACAATCTCATAATCCTTAGAAGACTTTACAAGCACAAACAGAAGCAACCAGCCATAAACGGGGCTGAAGCAGCAGCGAGGAAACATATCACCCAAATACCATAATGCTTTCTCCAAAGCCTTCAGGCAATTTCTCCCCTTTCAGCCAACATCGTAGTTTTGAAATGCCTGCTTTGTGCTAAAACTGCCATATCATTGAATCAATCTTTTTTGGTCTCAGCTACTCCAGTTATTAAAAGATATGATCAGCATCTTTGATGGATTAAGTAATGATCCAATAAAATTGCACTCAGCCAGAAAATAGATTTTTTACCATGTAACTTCTATGTTGAAAAGTTCTTTTATGAGGAAAAAGAATGCAAAAAATACCAGTTGGTTCTAATTAGTCTCTACCTGCTCCAAAATGCAGTGAGATAATATCTTTTATTAACAGATGGTGAATAGTTAAGATCTAAATCCTCCAAAATATAGGCTAATGGAGGTATCACTGTAATCACAAGCACCTGATGACTGGAAAAATCATATCCCTAGACTTAATTAAGTACAGACATAACAAAGAAACATTTATAAAAATACTTTTTTTTTTTTTTGGCTTGTAAGCACTGAAATTACAAAAGCAATTGCAAAATGTACCTGGGAACTGTTTGCCACTTAAAGTGTATCGTACCAAATGCTTAACTTTATATCTAAAGAACAAAGTGCCTATTGGATTGCAAACAGGTCTTTAATAGTGAGATTTTCCTCAAAGGAATGAAACATTTTGATTCTTTTCTGAAGGGATGAACCACTGCTTATGTTTAATTATCATCCCAGAAGCTGAGAAAATGAAAAAAAAAAAATAATTAAAATGAAGCAGTGTGTAAAAGCAAATGTGATAAAAACTGTATAAAAATGTCTTTTCAGTTTTCATGATACAAAGGGAGGTTTAATTACATACTGGCATAGTTCTTTCCCTTAATTTTCCTTAATAACTTTTAATCTTTATAATTCTTATTAGCTTTAATTTGAAGATAATTGAAATTCTATTATAAAAGAAAAAAATAACAGCATGTGCATTGACTACATTTAACTATATATAGATTTAATGTGATTTAATCCTTCTTTTCATATCTATAGGCCACTGTTTTTCAGTTCAAAATCAGCTGTAATGATATCTGGGATGTTCACTGCTAAAACATCCATCTTCTGCACATCTAAGATATTTGAACCAATATTCCATCCTATGTCAAGGCAAGGGGCAGGGCAAGTCAACCTCATCCCTTGCCTTGCAAATTTTGGGGGATGCTTGAGCCTCTCGTTATTCCTTGAGTGGGGACACGAAGTCAACATGGAGACTTCAGTTTCCTCGAGAAGAAACAGTTCGTTTCTTCCCCACAGAGAGCGGTAGGATGAAGAGAAAGAGAAATCTGCTTCTGAAAACCAGTCAGACCTTCTGCTCCTGCAGCTGGCTGCACCAACTGGCCCAGATATGCCTTCAATTAAGAAAGTCCTCATCATTGGTTGATATACAGAAGACTAAATATTGCTGTTCTAGTTGCTCAGGATAAATACACTAAATTAAAAATTTTTAAAAAAAGGAAAAAAATATGTTCTTGTCCATAGTAAGAAAGTGTATATTTTGCTAATTTAGGCATACTTTTCAAAATGTTCTCATATCCTCTAATTTTCTTCCTTTTAATGTCTTTTTGATAATTTTATATCTGACTCCAGTGCGTGGCTATTATCTCTCCTACTAGGTTTTAATGTAGAGTTCAAGCACATGTCTGTAAAATTCATAATGGGAATAAATCAGCCTTCCTAGTCTCATCGCTGTTCTTACACATTTTTTAGAGATAAAAGCATTCTAATATTATCAGATGGTGAGTTAATGGAGGCTTATATCCCTTAATGTTACCTGTCTAAAATTCAGATGTTCAGTCTAAAAAGGGATCCTACATCTTTGTAGGA
>VWZG01006761.1:0-33516 GCA_013396735.1 Grallaria varia | reverse complement strand
CCCCACTGGTTTATTTGAAGAGTTAAGAACTATTACTCAAAATTCACCTGTTGTTCTCCTCCTCAAAGAGAAGAGCATTTCAAAGGGCTAAATTATACCATTTGAGAAGTAGATTGGCACATTTCAGAAATAACTCATTAGGAGAATTCAATAGTTAATAAAAGGGATTTAAGTGGATTAGATAAAGACTTGGTCACTGAAATCCCACAGCCTTCACTGAAAATGTCAGCGCACATGAGCATTTCATTGAAAAAGTCACGCATGCACAGTCACTGATTTATGGTTATATTGTATTTGGTTATAATGTACTTGAGCCAAACAAGAATCTGAGCATTGAACAGTCACCAACAGGAGGTGTGGGCTAGTGTTTAACTCAAACTAAAACGTCTGAGTTAAAGAAAACTTTATTTTGTTTTCAGGTTGCATTTGCCTGAAAAGAAACATGTTGCTTTAGTTTCTTTATGTTTATGAAACATTAAATCAGTAGGGATGACCCTGCTAACAGAGTTACCAGTAATGCAAATGGATTGAGTGGAACCACTAGTTAAAATTCTGTATTACAGACACGGCATCTTAGACACTGCATTTGCAATTACACGTCTGTATATGTAAGTCTTTAATTTAGAACATAATTGGGAATGGTGCTAAAAATGTTAAAGTATAGTGGGAAGGATCCCACAAAGTTCTTCAGTTGTTACATCAAATATCAAGCCACACTGATGCTGTATGAAAACTAAATGCCTGCAGAGTCCCTAGATATATCCAAACTATTAAAGTGACATCTGCTTCTCTCAATTTAAAACTAATTGCTCACTATTAAATATCTCTGAGTATGTTAATTAAGCACACTTACATATGTTTCTAAAGAAAATATATCTTGGAAATTTCTTTCTTTCAAACAAAGGACTACTACTGAATCTATGCTTCTTTCTGCTCTTTTTTCCTAAGTTTTTTTGTTTTTAATAAAAGCAATGTGATGTGATTTTAGTTGTTAGTGTGGAATTTTTTCCATTTCCAATGCTTTCTAAAACAGTGAAATCCATTAAAGTCAGTGAAAACATTATGCTATACATAACAGAGTATCCTTTTCAACCAGAATTACTTCTCTTTCCCTGTGGATGGAAAAAGTATGCTGTGGTTAAACAGGATAAAACTTCCTCCATTTCTTTTTATTTTTGAATTCGGGTATGCAGTAGCAGCTAAAAATTATGTATTTCATATGTTTGCTTAAAGTCCAATGAAAAAAAAAGTGCATCAGATGAAAACTGAACATTAATGTGAAAGACTATCAGAACTGCCTTTATAAATTAGGAGTCTATTGACAGTGAAATTGTATTAAGCCTGTACATGCCTTTGCAGACAAGGGAGCTGGGCTGAATTATGCCAAATAAGAAACGTCCCAGAAATTTGAAGGATATAAGAGAACATTATAATGGTATATCCTGACCCTGTGTGCACAGTACAGTCTGTACTATTTCAATAGTCAGACATATGAAAAGACTCTTTCTTGTACTAGAGATATTATCATAGGAAGTGCCATATTATAGGTGTTGCTAGATAAATATTTTTATTTATACATGTATGTTTATTGAGAAAAGTTTTCCTTTATTTAACATGTATATATATATATATATATATATATATATGGTATGTAGGTATATTATTTAACCAATATACATAATGAGAGCCCAAAGACAGAATGATGTCCTCATATCAGCTAAGAGAAACTAACTATAATGTCTTTATGCTCTTTACGTGAAAGGCGACTGGAATGTATTGAGCTCTGACTAGAGGGGGATGAAGAACGAGTGGAGATCTTAAGGCTAAGAATCAAGGGGCAGGTTCACATGGGGGACACTATTGTGAGTGTTTACTAAAGGCCACCTGATCAGACCACCCTGATACCTGCTGAAAAGAAAACACAGCTAGGCATGCATAGCCCAGGAGGTTCAATGCAGAGCATTGACTTTTAGTAAATTTAGTGAATGAATCACACCCTGTTGGATTCATGAGAATCGTTCCCTGTTGGATTCATGAGAGAGGCCAAAGACTGAGTGGAAATGGCAAGCACAACACAGCACTAGGCAGCCAGGTGTGCCGATTGCTTTGGTGCAGGAGGGTTTGAGTACGTCAAGCAGATCCCAGCCTTTAGGAGAGGTTGTTACTGGTCATACACCCCATCCCAGACAGAGTAAAGACCTCCACTGGTTCCAACAAAAGCTTGTTCCAGCCTATTTAGATAATTCAGAGCAGCAGTACTGTTTGCCTACCACTTCCACTTAGTTCTCATCCATCACTACACGTGTGGGCTGACCCTACACATCTCTGCAAGCCTAAGAAAGCAACAAGAATACTGAGCCTGCACTGATGTAAAGCAGTGAAATCAGTGTAGATCCTCTGAAGTTGTGGATGGTGCATCAATTAACACTGAGTTGCAATGTAAACTGCAATGGATTTGGAATTTCAATCCAGTTTGATTTGCACTGAGTGGAATAGTGAGTCTGAGTATACTAAAACCGTACTGGGAAACCCTAGTACCTGGCATAACCAGAGAAAGTGTAAGTAAAAACTTATGCACGTGCAGCATAAAAAGGGAAATTTTAATTCCTGGATTATTCAGTGTCTCAGAATGGTACTACTCTTTCAGAGAAAAGAAGATTTTACTGCTGTTGAAATATTTGCTTCATGAATAAGCGTGTAGTCACTCCATCAAAAATAGGGGGTTTGAAGTATGATGATTGAAATGCCAGGTGTAGACTAGACTCATTTTACATAATCATATTTATTAATGAATAAAACGATCATCATTGTCATTATCAGCCCTAATTCCTACTCTGCTGCTATGAACTTTGCATTGATTTATCGTACAGAAGTTGTGAAACTGTTTGTACAAATCCTTAAATAGTATTAAGCCAGATCACGCATTTTTTTCTTAGCCTCTTCATTTTTCTTTTCTGTGAGACATTATAGAAATGGCCAGGTGTGGAGAAAATTTTCTCAGTGGTTGCACACTTGTCTGAACAACTTTTTATAATCTATCACTTCAAGGTGTACAGGTTGAGGCAAGACACACCCTTAATGAAACAATTGCTGCTGCAAACCAGGTTTTACAGTCACCAAAATAAACTCTTCCAATATTGATGTTTTCTGCCCTGACAATCCCACTTATAGATGGCTGTATTGGAGACTGCAGGCATTACAATACCTACTGTAGGAATTCGGCTAGTCAACTGAATAGGCTGAATAGGCAAAAAGCTGTTTTTAACTGAGAACATCACATTCTCTCTGAATAGATTCAGCTACTTACCACTGCAGGTGAATAACAGGACTTCCTGCTGGTGAAAGACGTTAGTTATTGTAATATATGGGGTGAAAAAAATATTGCTCCATGAGATGCGGACAGATGTCATTTTTTGGATCTGTAAGAATGATAAACTGTCTAACTGATCCACAGTGAAGCAGAAAACTTCATCCTAGACTTAGTTAATAGTTCAGGAAACTGGCTATACTCCACGGATCTACTCCCTAGGAAGCTGAAACACCAGGGATCTCTGCTTCTCAATTACATGGAGTGAACAGCAATTGCTACACCCTGTGCACAGTTTTAGTGTCCCACAGAATACTCAAAGCTGAAGTCTTGAAGAGAAAATTGAAAACATGAGATCTGTTGCTTGAGTCGCAGAGTGGTTTGCAGCGTCCCTTGAAAGTCTGGATTTACTGATGGGAGAAGGAGAAAGTAGTTAATGGCTCTTCCTGCCAGGGCGAACTACAAAGGTTACTCATCTAAGATAGGCTAACCCTCAAATTGTAACAGTTCTTCTATTTTCCAGACAGTCCCATAGGATAAGGGAATCTAGCTTTAGAACTTCAAGTGGTATTAAAATGACAAGGAAGCCTTTTTTGAGCACTAAGGTGTGGTATTGAAATACTGTATTTAGCTATATAAATATTACATATAGCAGAGTCTTACATCTCTTAATATATTCCCGAAATCAATGAGCAATTTATAGAGCTGCAGGAAAACAGTTATCATGCTTTATAAACAGCAAAATAACAAATTGCAAAATACATTATTTAATAGAATACATAAACCAATATATTAAATTAATTATTAAATCCAAAACTTTACAAGAACGAAATAATAAATAACAAGGTTTTCAAGTCAGGACCTGTATATAGACTTTGTTTCTAAAGATCATTCACATAATGTGAAAAGTAATGATGGTTTCTATGAGAAGAATATTTTATATCTGTATTTATTATTACTTCTTTCAAAAAAAAAGAAGTATTAACTTGTAACGAACTGTATATTTTCATTTGAGTTAGGGTATAGCTTTTACAAGACTGTATGTAAAAAATTCACACAATCTACCTTGTTGTCATTCACTGTTACATTCCATAGGCCAAGCTGTGTATTCACAAGAAAAAATGCACAGCTACATAAACATACACACAATCTGTCTCATCTACCTGGGATGAGGCTGAAAATTTTCTGCAGCTATTGCTTGAAAATTGTTTGAAATAACAACAATAAGTAGAACACAGAAAGTTGAATGTGAGTCAGCAGTGCCCTGGCAGCCAGGAGGGCCAACAGTGTCCTGGGGGGCATCATGCAAAGCATCACCAGCCAAGCAAGTGAGGGGATTGTCCCACTCTGCTTTTCACAGGGGTGGCCTCACCTCGATTGCCATTGGCAGCCTTGGGTGCCACAACACAAGGATATAAAATTATTAGCATCCAAAGGAGGGCTATGAAGATGGTGAAGGGTCTAGAGGGCAAGTCATACAAGGAGCAGTTGGGGTCACTTGTTCAGCCTGTAGAAGAGGAGACTGAGGGGACACTTCATCACGGTCTGTAGCTTCCTCACGAGGTGAAGCAGAAGGGCAGGCACCCATCTCTTTCCTCTGGTGACCAGTCAGAACTCAAGGGTATGGCATGAAGTTGTGTCGGGGAGGTTTAAGCTGGGTGTTAGGAAAAGAATCTTCACTCAGAGGGTGGTGTTTTGGAACAGGCTTCCCAGGGAAGCTGTCACAGCACCCAGGCTGGCAGAGTTCAAGAAGGTCTTGGACACATTTGCTGTCAGGTACATGGTGTGATTCCTGGGGCTGTTCTGTGCACTGCCAGGAGTTGGACTCAGTAATCCTTATGGGTTCCTTCCAACTTCAGATATTCTTTGAACAACAATATGATGATGTTTCCAGTAAAGAGAGATCCACATCTCCTTTTCAAAAGAGAGGCAGATTTTAAAAAAAATCCATTTTGAAAAATTGCATTTATCATGCCAGGACAGAACTTGGCATTTAAGGTTGTGTCAAATTTTATCAAAACATAATTCAGAATAATGCAACACAGTTCTTCAGTTCAAATCTGTTTTCAACGTGCTTGTGCAAGTCAGCCCGAGATGACCAACTGTAGATGTAGAAAGGCAGCTAGGTTTCCACTCCAGCAATTCCAAACAGCCAAACTTGTTCTCAAGTTGCTTACCTCAAGCTATATTCCCAAGCGCAGAATTAACAATGTAAGAAATTCAGAGTTATTTCCCTTATTTAAGAGGGGATGAATGTATGAAGAAAATCGTATCTGAGGGATTTTTTTGTAATTCTATAACTTCCTCAAGAATATTGTCACACTTCCATTCTGATCCTAGTTATAACTACAAGGGTAAAAACAAGGCACAAGGGAAATAGCAGAGATATTTAGATAAATTATCTAAATATTTAATATCGCACAACACTGCTGTTCTTTGTTTTGGTTTTCATCTCAACAAATTGTTTTGGAGGGTGTCATTATATGAGTCTTCACCAGCAATTAGTTTTAAAATAAGTCAGTCACTTTGTATGTTTTATCTGGGGAGTCTGCTTATGATTTTCCTAGAATGTAGGTAAGGAAAACAAAGAGGCTACAACTTCTAATGCCAAAACAGTTGGAAAAAGCAACAAGCTTTCAGACAAAAGGTCTTTTCTGCAGGTCACTCAGATGTTATGTTTCCACATCAAATGTAGGATTGCGATCTCACAGCATGACAATTAGCTTTTGAGTTAGATTAAGAGTGTCCTGTTGAGGAAGATAACCCAGCTGTTCTACTGATTGCAGAACAGAAACAGTAGGAAGACCACCCATTTGCTCAGTGGTTATGTCTCCAACTCTGCAATATGGGTCAGCCTTTTAAAATATAGCTAACACAGGTCAGGGTTACACAGATATTGATCCATCAGTTTCCATGAAACTTTCAGTTTCTCCTCTCTGACTTTCTACTGTGTTGACCTGTACCCTGTAAGTCATAGGAGCCCTGTGGATTCTCACAGCAAGGTGTGAATATACCCATCAGCATGTGGGGGATGAAGCCTTTATAGGCACAAAGCCTGATGAGGTATTTTTATAAAACCATGCCAAAGGAAATGTGTCACATTGGCACAGCCTTTTCCAGTTTCAACACATCAGTCTGTATCATCCTGAAGCCAACTCTGGTGGTTTTTTAGAGGTGGTTGGAGGTTTTTGGTTTGCTTTTTTTTTTTTTTCTGTTTTTGGGGGGTGGGGAGGGAAGAGACAGCAGGGAATGGCTTTCTCCTTTTCCTTTCCTCCTAACCCCCGGAACTGTTTCAGAGAGTGCTCACAGAATATTTCTTTTCTCTTACAGGCCCAAACATAGAGTCCTAAGAGCACATAACTACAGAAATAGCTCAAATGGACTGTAGAATTGTAAACAACCAGAAACTGGGTGTGGATTCATAAAAATCCAGAAAAATTACTTAATCATGCTATTTTATGAATCAAAATGAAATATTCTGCCTGAATATGACTATTAAGCACCAGAGCCGAAACTCAGCTTTACTTCCCAAGCAATACAAATCCATCAGCATGCTTCTCATACCTCAAGGATAATTAGTTAGCTATGAACAGAAAGAATTAACACTTGAAAATATCACACATCTTCATGCTTCTTCAATACACTGATAATTTAGGCTTTTACAAGGTTCTCATTCATACAAGAAACCTTGGCCTAAGTTTAGGACTACTGCAAACAAAGTAAAAAACCCAGTTTGGGTTGTGCTATGGGAACAACTTCTGTCCTAATTTTGCAGTGAGGGTGCAGGGAAAACAAAACTCATTAAGCTTCCAAAAACACAAGTTGACTCAAAATTTGGAAAAGATCACAAGAGACACAGCCAACTGAAGCACTAAAACGTCAGAGGATATGTTCCCAGAAGTCCCAAACACATGTTCAGAGGACATGCTGAACTTGAGCCTCCTCATGTGATATACAGCTCAAATCTTTTCCAACTGACCTTAATGCATATAAGAATTAATACAAATGTGATGTATATTTAAGTAGGAGGGGTCTGTCCTTTCCCTTTTCCTATAGAGTATATTTCTAGAACTATTTGGTCAACATCTGAAAGACAAGTTAGTCTTCAAATTACATAGAATGCAATGTATTATTCATCAGATATTTCTGAGTTCATTATGCATTGATTTTTACACCTCAGAACAAAACTCAAATATTCTTATCAGTCACCATTATAAAATCATTATGCAAAGGAATCTCTGCTTTTAGCACAGAAACCACACAAAACAGAGTATTCAATTTGGAGATGCTTAGCTTGGGCAAACAAAACCATGCCACTTACTCAGTAGTCATGAATGACCTATTGTGCTGTTCAATGATGTCACTCTCTTCAAGGACAGAAAAAAGTTTCATCTGTTATGAAACTCCGGACAGCCTGAACAGTACGTCAGAAATACAGTCTATCAACTTAGCCATATAAATTTGAACCAGGAATTTATTGCATATTAAGAGCTTAAATTTGTCTTAGATCAAAAGTCGAATCATTTTAATTACTAATCAGTTGATGTTTGCCTATACCTGAGACTTAATGCACAACTTACTGCTACTGGAATTCTTTAGACTTTTTACAGGTAGCATGGAAGACTAAAGGAGAAAATAAAAAAGTAGTGCTCATCTCTGAAAAATGTTGACATCTTCAGAAGCCAAAAGGTACACAATTCCACTACCAATAGATGTGTTCTATTCTCAGATTTATTATTTCAAACAATGGGTAATTTTTTTTAGAAAATTTGTAGAGGTTGCTCCTTTTCTAACTAGGTTAACAGCATTACAACTACTGGAATGCACATCAGTTAGAGTTATTGATCTCTTCTGTAGCTGACTGACAATGTGATGCCTCTGTTCTCTTTGCCATCGTCAATTCTTACTGAAGTCCAGCTCCACAAAACTAAAAGTAACACTAAAACAAATACATGGTTTAGAAGGACTTCCAGGAGTTACTGATATTCCAGATGTCAGTACAGACTATAGAACACAACACAGTTTCCAGCTTCCTATGACAACCTGAACACCACAGACAAAGTTGTAAATTAAAAGTGTCAAAGGAAGGTAGTTGAAACACCTTATCAATTATTACCTCAGCAGGACTCTGTTAAATTAAAGTTATAATGATCTGAAGAAGTGCTAGCATCACAAAGGAGTAGGAGAAAAATGGGGACCAGAGGAATATTTATTCTGATGCCAAATTTGATTGCCAGCATAATTCTGTTCATGTAAGAAGGATATAATAAACAGGCACCCGACAATTTCATGCCAAGAGGAACATGAAGTCTGCCTTTAGTTTTTGCGGTTCTCCAGTGCTTCTTATAAGAAAGAAATAAAAAGAAAAAACAACCAAACAAAAATAAAAAACAACCAAAACAACCAAACAAAAAACAAAACCAAAACCAAAACAATGCCCCTCCTCCAAAACCAAAACCAAACAAACAGTTTGTTTCAACGCTTGACAATCCTATCTGTGAAAAAACTTTTCCTAATATCCAGTCTAAATCTCCCTGGCACAACTTGAGGTTGTTTCCTCTGATTTTATCACTTATTACCTTGGTGAAGTGATGAACCCAAAGCTGAGCCAGAGGCATAGGCCACGAAAAAATGGGTAGAAACACTTCTATGGTATACAAGAAAGAACCTACACATAATACAACTGTTGAAACAGAGTAAGTGTATTTTAATATATAAGAAGTGCATTTATTTCTTAAACTGATGTCTGTAGAGAACATAAGAGAGAACCATAAAGATATGGCACTAGTTCTTTTGGAGAAAATGTTTGTGACATGATCTTGGCTGAGATCAGTGAGCTACAAAAAAAACAAAACAAAACAAAACAACTTGGACATCTCTTTTGTGAACTGATTATCTGGCATAATAAAGAAAACATTCAAAGAAGTTCTGTTTTGCATGTTAAATGATTCCTTCTTGGAATGTTTGTTCTGGAACATATCAAAGGAAATGTTAGTCAAAAATTGAAAAAATAGTTATATTTGAGGCATTAAGTAATAGTGACCACAACAGAATTAAATTTAGTTCTCTTAGTGGAGGAATAATATTTAAAAATTGGAAAACAATAACTGTACAATATGACATTACAGAAAGCATTCGAACCCAAAAGAAAAACTTACACAAAAAATAGAATGACTGACATAAAGTTAATTTTTGTAATCTTTGTATGACTTGCTGGAAGCTACATAAACATATGATGCCAATCATACTTATTTCTGGACCTTAAAGAATTAGGAAAATTAATTTTAAAAACTCCACTAGCAAAATAAGCATCAAGCAGAAACCTTTTCAAAAAAGAAGCAGCCCACTGAATTCAACAGAACAAATCATCCACATGAACTGATGGGGGTTTGATGCATGACCAAGCTATGATGAGATGACAAGTTAACATGTATCAGCTGACTTGTGATAAAAAGATGTCTACTAATCAAGTAATTTTGGCCTCAAATTAACATGATTCTATGAAGTCTCTTTAATTTATATCTGCAGCAGGCTGTGAATGCACACACAGATGCCATGTGACTTGTGAAACCACTGCAAACTCTGTTCCTGAGTCCTGCATTTGTGATTTGCAAATCTACAGTCAAATCTGAAGAATGTGTAGTCAAACTCAACACCAGGTAAATCGCCTGCAGAAGGATGTGTGTCACCTCTGCTGCCTTGGAATAAACGAGAAATTGAACATTTGCTTGCAGCTGTTCTTCACCACAATAATTTAAATGAATACTTGTTCAAAATATAGTTGTTTCAAGTAATAATGATAAGCCTCTGTCCTACAGAAAAAATATCACTTAAACTCACTGATAATGCATTATGTTTTTAGTACTTTTTGACATCCATCACAAAAGGAATTTTGCCAAACTTGGGAACTCTTATAATTGTGATCAGACTTTCCAAAAAAGCTTTTGCTGTTCTCGGAAAGAGTTGCAAAGCCTTTTCAATTTACTGTTCTTTTTTTTTAGTATTTGAAATATCAAAAAAATATTGTTTCTAATAATTCTTTGCGATGCTGAAGACTATAATTTTTAAAAACCAATACTTATTCTGGAAAGTCTTTAAACTTCAAAATTTAGGACTTCAAAAAAAATCTGTATCTCAATTTATTAATATGGCAGTCATTGCTAAAATAGTTCATATGGAATTTTTGAATTAAATACTTAAGTGTGAGCAAAATTGAGCATTCTTGTGAAGACTAGAACTGAAGGACAACAGTCATCATTTACCCTTTCAAAGTGTTGCTACTCTTTCTGGTGACTGAGAGATACGAAGCCTTGTTTTAACATTCCTAAACTATTTGCAAAACCGAAGTTAATTAACAGTATCTAGATAAATGTTACAAAAGAATAAATGGCAGGTTACAAAAGAATAAATGGCAGCCGCTTAAGGAGTAATTTGGTTTCATCGGCACAGTAGAATTTTTGGAATGCATTTACAACACAATCAATAAAAGTAAAAAGGTTACTTTATCTAAGTATCTCAAAGCACTTTAAATAAAATGCTATACTTAAGTACTTTGGAGGTTACTGATAAATAAAGCCGCTTGTTAGCACAGCATATAACAATTTATTGCTAGTTTATCACTCAGAGCTGAGAAAGACACCATCTAAGATAATACAAAATAAATAGTTAATGCTTTTTTGTTATTACTTCTAAATTACAGTGTCCTGAGATAACCATAGATTTCAATTTTTATCTTGCTTGTCTACACACTTGTCAGCTGCTAGCCTGAGCAGCTTGGGTTTTTGACTGTTGATGTTAACAAGTCCTTTGGTAAAAACTTACTGATACTGATACAGTGGGTTTGGTTTAGGGCAGATGAAGCCTGGTCTCACTAGCCCAGCTATCTGGTCTTCTTGAAAATTTCCAGTCCATACTTTTATCTAGGGAGGACTCTTTCATCTTCCACAGTCATACAGACCTTATGTGGTCTTTTTTTCCCAGATGTGGCTTTCCTTTAACATTATATTGGTGGGGGAAGCCTCCTTCATTCTTTGGCTTCTTGCTTTAATATTCTGTTTCTAGAAAGCTCCAGATGTATGTACATCTCCAAGAATCCCCGGAGAATAAGATCTTGCCACAATCCTGCACAGAAGGGCTAGGACAATAATCCCAACCTGTCTGAAAGCAAGAAGCAGCACAGAAAATGTCTTCCAATTACTCATTTAGTGCACTGTCACCAATTATTTTTAGAGGACAAAACCTTCAGAACCAAACCTTATGCTTTCACTAATTTAAATTCTATTAACCCTTAGAACCACAAATTTGGCACCTTTGATTTGTGAAATAAAAAAATACCTTCAGTCTAAATCATGCTTGGATATCAACTGGATTTCCTAGGAACACAGGAGACTGAAATTTCCATAGGACCTATTGGAAAAAATAATTGCAATGCCACTAAAATGAAAGCAGTTATCTGACATCACTATAGAATTATCAGGTTGGAAAGACCAAAAGAGATAAATTATCAATCATAGTAAAGATTATTTGATTCTCTTGTGATGAAAACAAGTCTAATTTCCTAAGAAAATGAGGTGTTCTGGATAACTCTGCTGATTGGTGACACAATCCATGTTCCCTATGACTCCTGAGATCCTGCTGAACAACTTCGAATTTTGTAGGAAAAGGGTGAGGAGTAAAGGCAGTCTTAAAAACATTAACTTTTTCCAAGTTTCATGAAAATCACCCATGAAGAAATAGAAATACTTCATTAGTCCTTTAAGCAAAAAGGAGAACAAACCCATTATCCAATGAATGCAATTAGCAGGCAACTGGTCAATTAGCACATGCAAACTGACTGGTCAACAAGCACATGCAGAAACAATCACATCTCTGCTACTTTTAGCCCACCAAGGGACAAAAAAAGTGGTTAATAATAAAAGGCGTTGAAGAAATACCGATGAAGGTTACACGAGAAGGAGAGTTTAGTGCCTGGGATAACAGTATGCGTGCTGCAGTAGAAAAACTTTAGGGATAAAGAAAAATGAGTATGACTTAAGAAGAATTGAGTGATTTGTTATGAAGTAAAGATACTAAAAAAGCTAGTGATAAAAGATCTCAGACTATTTCAGCAGAGGAAAGAAAAGAAAAAGCCCAAGGCATATGTGATATAAGGATATAGAAGGCTACTATACATGTCTTTCACTTTTCAAGTTTGTCTTCTTCTTTAGTTTTTGCCTGCTATTGAGACATGTCCTAGTTTGTATTTCTTATTGCTGATGTCACGCTACCCAAAGGTATTTCAGTATCACCAGGTGAACCAGTAGGTAGTTGGAAGGAAGTTTTAGTCCCACACTTAAGTTGTATAATTCTACTGGGAAAGAAATTACGAGATTTAGTAAAATAATAAACACTAGAGGATTGCAGGAGCTTATTGAAAGTTTTTCATAAAACATCAAAGTGAATCCAGGTTTCTCAAATCTAATAGATTATTAACACATTATTGATGATCCAATCAGCCCCAAAGAAAAACTCTTAGTGAAAGAAAAAGCCTTGTCTTCCCCAAAAGAAATAGTGTGATTATAAAAGGATTTGGTTTAAAGACATTTTATGGGTACTATAACTTCTACAAGCACCATACCAGACCTCTGGAGTTCCCCATCCAAGCTAGCTGCCAGCAGCTATGAGGTCTTTACAAGGGTTAAAAATCAGTTAATGCTTAATTAGGAACTGATTGGTCCAAAACAAGTCTTGTCCAATCAACAGCACTAAGGTCAGCCTGAAGGCTTCCTAATCCAATTATGCAACCTGCTCTCAGGATCTGCCTCCACCCTTTAATGCTCTCAGATGCATTTTTAAAAGTCCGTAAACAATGCTGTGGTGAGTAAGTAGTTTCATCATTATTACAAGCCCAGTGAAAGCAACTGCACAACTCCAAGATGCCAACAGGAACACGTTATTACCCTGTGCTGCTGTACTGCAGTTGTGACCATAATTATGGGGCTCAGGTGGGTGCTGTAATGCCTAACCTCTGCCATCAGAATTACAGTGTCTGGCAAGCGCAAACCTCACAGACTGAAGGACCAAACAGTTACAAAGCAAAACCACTGCGACAAAATTTGCACAGAAATCAACCTCTGTAGCAATTTACCATCATGTTGTGAACAGTTAAGCACAGAGGCCAAACCACACCAACAAGGCTGGAGCAGGGCTGCTGTCATACATATAACGTACGACTAATTCAGAAAAACTCTAAAGCACCTTTTCAGCACGGATTAGAAATCTACTTTCTTTGTGTTAATTTATAGTTTACACCATTTAAAATATAAAACATGCTAGGACATGACAAGTTTAACTTTCAGATATTCCCCATGGGTCCTGCAACACTCCCGGGCAATAGGATCAGATATCAGTACATGTCAATTTGTCTGTTACCTTTCAACAATCCCAAGGCAGAGCATTTCTATGCTGCTATCAAATTCACAGCACAATTCAGGAGCTGTTTCACAAGAATGTATAAACATTAGTTACTATTATTTTCAAATCTCCATGCTGTAAGCTTTCTGTTTTGTTTTACTTTTAAATTAAGAGTACAAGGAGTTTTCAACAGCCTAGAGATCTAATTTTACAGCTCAAGGGTTTTAGTGCTATTACACGTTAAAGAAGTAAATGTGAAACCACAAAAAAAATTCCAATCCATTAACCTGATATTGTGAAGTAATTTGTTACATTTTCTAGGAAAGTAAGGGGTTGTTCTGTGTCAAGAAAATTACAGAGACCACATATAGCACTTGTAACATCTATTTCACAATTCTTAATGACATGTACCCACACATATTACAGTGCTCTATAAAATCCTCAAAGAAGCATTTTCTGAAAAGACCATTTTTCTGATAACAAAAGAGCACGGTAAGTTGTAAGTAACAAGTTTTTTTTTCGTAAGTGTTTAACCGCAGAATAAAATGGAAAGTGAAATATGCACATTAATCAAAATTGTCAGAGTTTCATGTTGCTTTGTAATGCCTGGGGTATGGGCAAAAGAGAACAACTTTTGTCATGATTGACTTCAATCAATCACGCCACAGGCATCACCTCAAACAGCCTGTGTCTGAGACTTTGATCTCACCAACATACCCCAACATAACTTTCAATCAATTGACTAATTTGTCTAATTAAAGGTACATACAAGATCAAATATTTACGGAATCAAAGTTTTAGGATATAGTCTATAAGGCCACTTTGTGTGCAGTAGAAATAACCTAAACAGACTGTACATAACCTGGGCTTTTTTACTGCTTCTTTGCCAAGGAGTAGCTGAGCTCTGACAGGAAGCTGTGAGTGGCTCACCTATTTCAATAGGTTGTCAATTTAGTGTAAACTACTTTGAAAGGTGCTTAACCTAAGCTCATCATGCTTAATCTAAATCAGCATACTGTGCACAGAAGCAGATGCAGAGCACACCAGAGTCATTACTGCAGTCCAGAGATGGTCGTGTCCAGCAGCTGTGGGAGCCACTTAGGTCAAGTCACTGCTCAAGTGACTACACCTCCAACCTTATCTTCCAGACCATTATTAGACCAAAGACACACTACTTTGTAATAACATCTTCACTTATACTTTATCTAGGCAATAGTGCTGCTGCTTGTAAACTTGGCAGGAAGTCATTCCCAGCCAAAGGGTTTCATCCCTGGATGTGTAACATGCTAGATCTATCATCATTCATCTCAAATCCATCTTACCTACTTTTATCAGAGTGTAAGCAAGGCCTTCTCGTTTAAGCTGACCATTACTTTCCTTCTAAACCACGAGAGACAGAATTACACTTCTAGATGTAGTGCAACAAACAAATGGATCACCTCTTTCAGAGAGTAAGGTCAGGAACAAGGAATATCTTGTCAACTTTTTCATCACAAAAGTTTGTGGAAGATTTGCTATTGACCTTAGTAACAGTGAAATCAGGCCTCTTTTCTATTTTTGTATTAGAGTTTTCATATATTTAGCAGTAGAATTTAAAGACAGTTTGCTCCATTCAGAAGCTGCAGTCATTCAACAAGGAATATTATGGAATCAGTAAAGAGACTGTTTATAGCGTGGTTCGAGCTATAACAAATGTTCAACTTGCCGAATAATTTACCATCTCAATAGTGTGTTTAGAAATGACTGTTATCCCAGAGGCTTGTGTAACCTGAAAATATGCAGGAGGACCTGGACATGCTTAAGATAAGCAGAGAAGAGAAAATAATGACTTACTGCATGTAAACACAGGCACGTAAAGACAAGAGGTTTTGTCAGCAACAACATTAATAAGAACAAAATCTCTAAACCAGCTTACGTCTTTCTGGGCTCCCAGACAACACATATTTTCAAGCTTTGCATCATACCATTCTCAATCAACTGGGATGAAATATTTAATATATAAAGGAATGGGTTTATTTTCCTTTACTCTTGGCTTTTACCATGGGAAAGCACTTAGCTTAATCATAAATAAAGATTTGCAGGAGCTCATGGAATTGAGAAACACTTGCTAACCTTTAGCTTTCTGGATGAAAAATGACCTTCAGTGATGACCCCGGTGAATAGTGCTATCTGGAATAATTCCCTCACATCAAGCAGCCTATTATTTTACTATTATTAAGTTTTAGTAACACTGCTGGGAGAAACCATCTGTTAAAAGAGAAACAAGGTACTAACCCCTAGGTATGTGGGGAGTGTTGTTTTCTGCAATCAGGTTAAGGCACTTTTCATTCATTTTGTACAATTTCCTTTTATCAGTGTCAGAAAGAACAGAATAAGAAAAGGCCAATGTCCCTGTGATGTTTATTGCACATCAACAAATAAAAGATATATTTACAGCTGCATTCAACATTTTACTAGGCCTATTAAACAAATGTGTTGTAAGAAAAAGCCTATAAAGCCAACTTAGCAACAGTAAAAAGCCCATTGTTTGACTCCCCACAGAAGCTTCAATTGCTTCACAGTATGAAGTCAGGAATCCTTTAGATAAAAATAAACACAGAAGTAGAGAATAGTTACATTAAGGATGTTAAGAAGAGTGAAAACATCTTTCACTGAATGCCTATCTTCGAAGCACTGGTTCCTTGGTTGACAGAATTACTTTACNAAAGAGAGAGAGAGAGAAAGAGAAGGTAAACTGCAAATGCTGAACTGAACAAGTGAATTTCCTAAACCATGAAATTTTTCATTACTGATGAAGTAAAAATATTAGCAACATGACTTCACAAGGATCATAAACAGCTTTTTTTCTTAGCTGTTCCTGCCAAAGCACAGTCTGAAAAATACTATATATTGCCTGTCATCACATTCCTATAAATAATAAACGTTTTCTGCTCAGGCCAAAGAGATATGAGAAGTCATCATGATATTTTTTACTTTCTCCCAATTTTGGTTAACAAGCATTGCTTGGTTGAGTTTGTGGTTTTTTTGATTTTTTGTGAATGAAATTTTTGGCCTTTAATTTTGACATAAGGATCCTTTGAACTCTACTGTAATAGATCACACAAACCAGACAAGTCTCATGTTTGTCATATAATCTTCCTTAACTGGAAATGTGTCTTTCACAACTAGGTTTCTGATATGAAAGCTTGTGTCAAGCAAATTCAACTAAGAATGGTAATATAATTTTTGAATGTTGTATGTCTATGGCAAATTAGTCTTTGTCATTAGACTATTACAGGGTTTCCTTTGCCTTGACTTGTTAACCTGAGGAAGCATTCAAAACTTCAGTTTTTAATCCATTCCTTGATACTGGATACCAGGAGTTGATCAGTAACAGGCAGCCAAGTTACCTAAAGTGCTATTGCACCATGTTTCTCCAGGGAAGGCAAAGAGACAACATGACAGAGCACTGCTGCTTCCTTGTAAAATTAATTGATTTTATATTGTGGAGTTTATGGGGTAAAAGGATGGCACATCCATGGGGCAAATGAAGGTTCAGTCTGAAACACAGCACTGCATTCAGGAACAAATCTTAGGTCATTACATGTAACTAGAGGGCTCTTGTTGACTTTTAATAAGAGTTGAGCAGATTCTGATTGACAGAAGAGGTAATAAAGCATACCAAGTACCCTACTGAGACAGAGAAGCAATAGATGACAGAAACAACGGCCAATTATCTGTTTTCACCTGAGACTAATAAAAAATAATTTAAAGATGAGATTCAACTTCTATTCCATCAAAAATTATTTTTCAGCCACATGAGCGATCCAAGTTTTGCAGCTATTGGCTACACACATAAGCTATGTGTCTTGCCAGGGCCAAGATGTTTGGCAGGCATCCCTTAGCTGACAACTCTGTGGTTGCAGACCTCCTGTACATACTTGCACAGAAACTGTAAAAGGAACCTTTGACATGCCATTGCACTCTGGAGGTCCTGCAAATTGAAGGCAAAATAAGAATGAGTAGACTAGAATAGGAACAAAGATTCGTCATTAAGATTATACATTCACCAAGAGCAGTGCAGCTGAACAGTGTATTTGGATGCTCAGTTGTAATGTGCTGCAATTTACAAATCCTTTGAAAAGGTCTAGCACCAAAATGTCACTGAGAAACCCTGAGGGGAAAAAAAACACAACAACATAGAAACTATTCCTTGTGTTTGCAGTGTTGTTTCTTCAAAAGAAAAACCCCCAAATCTATCTCAAGATACTTTTGCTTGGGTGATTTTTACAGGCATGAAAATCATCACAGGGCAATAAAAAAACTGAATACATAATGACCCATTCCTACTTTACATTGTTTTGAAAGGGAAAAAAACAGTCTTTTGACTGCTATAAAACAGTTTGCTGAAGGGATGCAGCATGAGCAAAAGCATATCAATTTATAGCCTAAACTGCATATCAATTTATAGTTTACACTAACAGAAGATTCTTAGAGGAGAAGCACACTGAAGTCAGCCTTCAATTGAAGTTGTTAACAAGGAGAAATCTCTCTTTCAAAATAAGAATTTGTAGCCTTGAAGACCATCAGAAGAACTGAGATCAAGGGGAAAAGGAATTTTTCAATGTGAGACGATGAAAGTGGGGACACAGTAAGTTGGTAATATAAGTTTTTCAAACTGCGCTCTGAGAGAGTCATGATGGTTTCGTTTGGGTTAATGCATGCAGTAAACAGTAGATTCAGCTCCTCAAAATGAATCTTGGTGATGACAATTTAAATTGTGCACCATTTAAAGATGGAGTTTATATCAAAAACTTCTCAAATATTGCTTCTTCAAAGTTATTTATGTCCTTTCTTTACAGGAGTTTAGCCGAAGTACACTACAGATTTTTTTATAATGCAAGGTTTTCATTCTTTTCCTCTTTTAACATGTTCTTTCATGTTTAATCCTGAATCCTTAACTGATTTAAACAAATGTCATGTATTAACTAACCAACACAAAACAAAACATTTTAAATGGTATAGTCAAGAAGACTTTTTTTTTTTCCCCTGTAAAACAAAGATTATTATCTTTGCCCCTTAAGGCTATGAATTTTTTTAAGAAATTATGATTTTCTAATTAATGGTGTCTGCATGCTACAACTTCATCATGTTTGCCTGGCTACATGAAGAAAAACCAGGGCAACAGTTTTAATAATATGTAATAGTTCCATTGCACACTTTTAGAATATTTATTGACCAAAAGTTTCTCAAAAGGCCTGACACAGATGCTCACCCTTGCACATCATCCCACAAATCATGTAAACAGCATTAATCCTGTTTTCATTTAAGTAAAATATAATTCTTGTTTTCAGTGAAATAATGATGAGTACGGTATCTGATGCAGAGTTTAAAATAGCAGATGGTGTTACCACTCTGAAAGCAGGGAGTTAGCTGCAGAGAAGCAGCAGCACGCAGGATATTCTGGTCTTGCACCTTCAGATGGTGCTTAGTTCTTTAAAGCAAAAACAGGCAAGTGATTGATGTTAGGCAGCCAGCCGTCTGCTCCGTGCATCCCCGGCGCTGGCGCTTATCGCTTCAGAGTTCTGCTACAGCAACACTTCCAGAAGCCTTTGTCAACAAAATGCAGTTATGAAAGGAACTCGTATGAATTCTCTGCCAAAAAAATTCCTGTCTCAGTGAGCAAGTCACTCTGGGATTACTTGTAAGCACTCCTGAACTTGCTAGCAGTCACCTCTCGTGATATGGAGGAATAACAAACCTAAATCTCGGCCAAACTGTGGGTAAACAATCAGTTGCCTGTCTGGTGTGAAATGGGATGCAAAAGCTCTCCTCTCCTACCCCATAAGTGAATTAGACATATTTGTGCATATTTTTTTAAGACATTTCCAAGTTGAGATTGAGTTCTATGTGGCCTCGAGAATTTGGGTAGGAAGAAATTACTTATCACATGGTTTTTCCAAACATAATTCTGGTTATCAGCCCCTATAGCCAAACACATTGAGATGTGAAGCCATAATATGGATCTATATCATTTATCTTTTTTATACATAGACTTCTCTGAACTATATGTAAGCAAAGATCACAAGTCCAGTCCTTATTCTGGTACAAATTCAAGGTGATTTAGATGTAGCATGAATTAGCAACTTTCTTCAATTTGAATCTGCTTTAGTAGGAAAACTGGTCTTTCCTGCTCATTCCAAACCAAAATTCTCTTACAGTAAAAGCTGTTAAAAATAGAAAACATTTTCATGCATGAAATTGAATCAGTCATGATTCAGTTACGGGTTATATGGCTAGTCATTAATTAGCCATGATTTATGTGGCCAGGTGATTACTAATTGAAAATACTATACTTTTATTAACTATATTTGCTTACTTCAGAAATGCCTGCCTAAAAATTCCCTACATTTTTGTTACTCAATTTAGTTGTTAGCCCCTGAGTAAATTTTACTGCCACCTAGCTAGGGAACAGAAAGAGTAAGATAGCATGGATAAGCATAGTCAAACTTAGATGTTAATTAAAACAAATTCTACATTACAAATACAAGAAAGTAGGTGTGCTGAAACTCCTGTCCCTGTAAATGGCAATGAAACATTTTTTCTGCTGTAGCACTACTCAGCAACCCTCAAAAGTGATTAGTTAACCCTAACAAACTTAAATTCACCTACATTAGATGTTCTATATTACACATTTTACATACTAAAATCTGAATATGAACATGGAATGTATCACTTATTGTCTGCAACATTTTAGCTCTCCCTTGTTTAGCCGTCTGCTGCTTTTGTTTGAAGTATTTATCCTTGGAGAATAAATTTTTTAACCCAGATGATTTCCTTCTAAGTTCAGTCTGCTCCTTCTGCCTGCTGCAGCCTGACTCTACTGTAGAAAGTTACAAGGGAGTAAAAGAAAGATACTTGGATGGGTAAGTCAGGCACAACTGCCTCTTAACCATACCTTTTCCAGACAAGAGCAGTGTCCAGTGCATAGCTACACAACCTGAGGTCAGGTAGTGCCAAAATTTGTCACTGGAGAGCAACGTAACCAGTAAAACAAAAAACAGATCCCTTGGGATCTGCTAATTGCTGCAAGTAAACGACTCTGCCAGATCCCATTGCAGCAACAAAACTGTACAGACCTGTAAAGGCTCAACAGCTCATTTTCATAGTATATTATCTTTGGTCTTTACCATATTCATGAACTAGAGGAGAGGGAAAAAAAAGCCCAGAACTACTTAGAAATACACAGCAAACCATGCATAATGCTTGAATTATACAATTACATCCTTCATGGGCCTTTCAGATCCACATGCTCCCAGTGTAGCTCTGTCAGGCTTATATAAATATATCCCTCCTGTCCTCTGGAAACTCAATCCATTTCAATCTGAAATGTAAATAGTTTCTTTTTAACACGCAGTGTGTGCTGATTTCACCTTAATTGTATATTTCCCATTGCGAGAACTCAGACTGTGGGATACTGGGAAAGAATTTAGCCAGCAGCCTATAAAGAATTAGGGTTGAAGCTTGGCTTCCATTAACACCTCATTAGCCAAGGTCTGTACTGTACGTAAAATGAGCTAATGATTTTTAAATGTAGTTGTCAACCTATAACTTAATACTGAGCAAGATATCATACATTTTTATCTCTACAAATCAACACGAAGCTATTGGAGTAGATAGATCTTAGTGGGTCATCATCAAACACTGACCTTTAGTGCAATCATATCACTAATACTACAAGTGGTACTGCTTTCAGAGTAAATTTTCTCGTAGTCACAAGCTGATGGTTTGAGGAAAAGACCTTCAAGTCCTGGATATAAACATAGTTCAGCCTACTAAAAATTAAGTTAATACCATAAAATGACTGCAAGGTGGTTACAGGATTAATTCTAATCTCATATAAAGGAATGGCAAAATCCACATGTGTGAGTTTACTGGAATAAAGACCATCTTCTACCTTACCAAAAATCACCACTATGGTTTGCATTGACTTGACAGGTTTAACAGTAGTTCAAGAATGCAGGACTTTCATTAACTCCCACTGAAGCACAGTAAATGGCCACAGAGTCAAACAGGGGTTGCACAATATATCCTTTAATTGGCAAGGGGATTGTGGTATTCTTATCCATCAGGCGACCCCTCTGCACCAGGGTTAGGACCTGATCTTGTTGCTGTGGATTTGGAGACATGCACACTGCAGGTGAAGGTCTGGTTTGCTGTGAGAGGAAAAGGTTCCCATTCACTGTCAAAACCTCCCTTTCACTGAGAAATGCTTTTAAAGAAAAAAGAGAGAATTTGAGAATTTATACAAATCAAAGGAGTGTCTCTTTCTAATTTGTGGAAACCTTCTTTTGGCTCTTTAAAGAAACAAGACTTTAAAAGAGATTAGTTAAACACTCTTCCATAACCACAAATAACATATCCATAACCTCTTAATACTCATCAGAGAAGCTTTTACCTTTCCAGTCAGTACTAGCAGATCTTGCAATGGCCTGAATCCCAGTCAGCCACCAGCATCTCCAGTTCCAAGGGGAGGCAGTGAGCAAGCCTGCTTACTGTCATGTTTCGGGGTCTTTGCAATGACATTTTTAACTGAGTTTACAGCTACTTCACAGTGAAAATTTACACATACGGGCTTCATCCTCTGTACCACAACAGCAACTCACAGCGACAACAGCAACTTTGTCCTGAGGGAGCACAAGCACCCCATCATAACTACCATGCACCTCGCTGGTGCACCCAGGGCAGCCTTTCTCTGGAGTAAAAGCAAATAAGATGAGGGACCCTCCTGCTGCTCCTGTTTGATTAGTGAATCCAGCAGCGACATTTGCTCATTGTCGTCAGGCTTGGTCACCACATTCTTTTGGCTGGGAGGGTTGCAGTAGCTGTTCCCAGGGTGGCAGGCAGGTATGCCATTTCCAACCTTTGGCCGGGGATGTGCGCTCAGGCACTCACTGACTGCAACACTGCTTGTCAAATCAGTCGCATTTCATGAATGTGAAAAATGCAACAGGGTATTGTACAGGGAAATATATAAGATGGTGATGTGTGTGTTCATGGGAGGCAATTCATGAGGACAAATCTTTCCATGACATGGCATCTGAGTGAACTGCCATCAGGCAGGGAAGGTTTGGCCCTCTGTGAGAAAGGGATGTTTTAAGATCTCTTTGAAAATATGAATTATGATGTGTTATGGCCAAATTACTGGCTCACTGCCAAAAAGAAGTAGTATGCAGTGAAATGTACATTGATTCCAAACATCAGAAAAGCAATTTTTACTACAATTAAGCAGAGAAGCAGTTAATGGTCAGAGCACCATAGTGAGGATCTTGCCAAAACTGGCAGCTAAGCCAAAGTCCTGAACCAACATAACACTAGGTCTATTTGTCTCATTTACTGAGCTCTCTTCTCATGTCCCTTGTCCCATCACAAGCAAACAAATATCAGTAATAATTATAGCCCTAGTAATTACATCTAGAAATAAATCAATGTACGAGAGAACATTTTCAAGAGTAAGAGATGTGAAAAGATTATATAATCAGCCTTCCTGAAACCATAGGTTAAAACAGGAGAGGTTTATATGTCAAGAAGAGTCATATTATTTATTTCATTTAGAGCAATTAATTGTTTACTTACAAGATAGCTTTCATGATAAATATTTCTTTCTTTAAAAAGTGTTTCACTGCCTTATAAAAGCAAACCCCATTTCTTATAGCTTCCTAGCAAGACATTCAGACCAATTATCCTATTCAGCTTCTCCCTTCCTTATAATTGGTAATTTAGTTTGCTATATAAAACACAATTAAACCTTGTTTAGAGTAAACCTGTCAACACATGGAGCTCTGTCTGATGTTAATTTTTAAATCTTAGCCATACTTAAAGTAGGTATTCTAATGTACTTCACACTGATGCAGCATAGTTATCACTTGCATAACCACTGAAATATTCTTGAGTAAATTAAAACTTGCTCATTCCCAACTATGTCAGTGAAAAGGCATTTTCTTTTCATCCATGCATAAGAAGTAATATCTAAACATTATTGATTGGCTAATCATCTGTTTATCTTGCACACTTACATTTCTTTGCTCCTACTGCAATAACTGCCTGTCATACATATCTAAGTATATAATCTACAAATGCATGTACTGCTGCAGAGAACTGAAATGCCAGGGTGGTACACAGGTATTTATATATATATATATACAGGATTAAACTCAAATCTTAGGGAAGAATTTAGATCATATGCAATCCAGAACTGAACAAGGAGACTCTGAAGGAGCCAAGGAAGAATGCTTCAGGTAACTGAAACTTAAATAATTTAAAACAAACAAACAAAAAAGTTGTAGGGATTCTACAAACATATATCAGAAAAAAAACCTATTTTTTTTTCTCTGAGTAACTCAGTTAAACTGCAAGCAGACTTACATTGGCAGTTAGTCATTTTAATTATAGTGTGATGACACTTGCTAGTTTAGAAAATGAATCATATGGTTGCTCAGGAATTCAGTCTTTTTGCCTTAGCTATATTTGTAGACAGATAGAATTCTAAAAGTGAAACAGACATTTAATTGTTTAAAGACTCCATGATGCACAAGAGTACATTTATTCAGCAATAATTTCAGGTTATCTTCTCCATTCCTCTCCCTCTTACTAAGAGACCTGACAGTCTTCTTACAGCATGGAGACTAAGTGAGAATGACATGCAAATCTTACACACTTTCAGGTAGAATATTTCATAGTCTAAAATCATCACTGTAAGTGCCTTAAGTCTTCCAGAATTCAGTAAACTTAAAGATGCAGTTCAGTACCAGGAAACAATTCACAAGATTTCTTAACAGGAACATTTTACTCTGTCAGAGGACCATACTTTAACCCCGATGCAGTACATTTAGTGAAGTCAATGAACTGGCATCAGCATAAAGTCTTTAAAAACCTGACACACTGACCTACCTTTATGTGACAGACGTAACCTTGGCTGTCTCGTATCCGCCGCGTGACATCCAGCCAGTAACTCTAGTAACAAGCCATATAGTGCCAGCATTAAAAGGTCCTGGGCAGATGCCATCCTGCCCCAAGATAAATTTCTTGCTCTCTTCACTTAACTGCTGCTGTTTATTATTTGTTGTTTTGGTGGGGTGTTTTTAAGGCTCCGACTTCCACTTCTACTCTCCCAGTGCAGTTAGATGTCTCCCTTTGGTCAGTCTGTGGGGTATCTCCATGTGAGATTCAAGGTTCACCAGAGCAGCACAGCCTCAGCTAGCCATTTGTCAAGCTGTGCAAATGTCATGTAAAAATATTCCCTCCCTAGGACAATTGTTTATAAAGTGCGAGGACATTCCAAGGCGTTACTCTGCAGTGTTGTGTCTTGAGCTGTCTTTAGTAACTCTGCCACTGGATTCAGGAAGAAGCTGTATTTTCAGTCCCTCCTGCAAGGCAATTCATTCAGAGAAGGAGGGCGGGAGGGGAAAAAAAAAAAAAAAAAAAAAGGAAAAAAGGAGAAAGCACCCTCCTCCTTGGTGCTCTTCAGAACTCAGCCCCTTGCTCTGGCTTGCCAAACAGCTAGTTTTAATTCACCTTTCACCTTTGCTAATTAAAAACAAGAAGTGCCATTCCCTCCTGGAGTTGCAGGATCCACCCAGCGGGAAGCCGGGCTGTCAGGCTGCTGTATTCACTGAGAAAGTTCAGGGAGGGTTGAGGCAATGTACAGTACTAGCTGCTTCTAGGAAGCGTTTTAATCCACATGCCGTGCACTGATTCCTCAATTGCTTTGTGGTTTCAGGTTGTAAAGCATCGGGAGAAGGGTCAGAATTCCTCCCGTCCCTCCCTTTCGAAAAGTCATTGCAGCTTTTGTTCCCAGCTCAGTTTTAGAGGAGGATCAACCCTTGCATTAACCATTTAAGTACATTGTCACTTAGAGTCATTAAACAGCATGCTACTAAGTGGATCAGAATAAAAGATTCCAGTTGTATATCCTTTCCTACTTTAAAGAAAAAGGTTCTGCTTTTACCCCCTCCCCCCCCCCGCAAAATGTGCTTTTAGGCAGCAGCTTCTCCCTGTTGCATTTTCAATGTCTGTAAGTCAGAAACCTTTGATCATCTATATATGTCACTAAAATTTCTTACCTGACTAGATGCTTGTAAGATTGTTCAGTATTAAAAAAAAAAAAAAAAGCCTGATCCAAGTGCTGTGATGACAAATAGCATCAGATTGGCAAGTGCCAAGCAGCCACCTCCTATATTGCAACTAGTAAATACCATAAAACTTCCTATATTTTTTTCATCATGTGTAACTTAAAAATATACCCATGGCAAAAACTTGATTTTTATAAATCAAAACTACAGATGTCTGTAATACATTAATTAAATAAAGTTCTCTGTAATTAAGATCTCATAATCATTTAGGATTATGCAGGTTGCATTTTAGACTTTAACAATTGCACTTTTTTAATGGGATGGAGCATTAAAGTAATGTTAAGTCTTTATACTTTGCATTGTTTTATACAGAAAAATAGTCACAAAAAAAAAATTAGGAAAATGAAAACTAATATATGCATTGACAATAATGCGCTCAAACAAATTTGGTCATCAGCCAAAGAAAATGATATCTGGAGAGAAAGATTTAATAAGAAATTTCTGTATGTAAACTGAAAAGAACCCAGAACAGTATGTAGTGAAATGCTATTAAATGTAATAGCAGGATGCATGGATGGGAGCAGACAGATCTGTTCAAGAAGAACAAAACATATGAACTACTAGGACAGAGAAAAATTGCAGCTTCAGTAAAAGGACAGAAGTAAATCATCAGAGTGCCCAAGGACTCCTGGAGGCTGCTGCATAATCAGGAGCAGGGAGGAGGTCATGTCTACCTGTTAGTTCTCCAACCGCAGGTCATGTTCACATACCTGGGCTTGCTTTGAATCAGCTGGAAGCTGTGCCAGCAGCAGTTAAACCACAGGAGCACGAGCTAAATCACACAGCTATTTGCTCCATTTCTTGCACACAAATGCAGGTTGCAGTGGATTTTATGCTGATGTGCCAGCTGTCTGGCAGCAGCTCAGCATGAGTATTTGAGATACTGTCAGTGGAGAAGGCAATGCAGGCTCTGCCTCCAAGCACAGACCTCAGCATGGATGAGTTTATCATCTACCCATTGAGATTGTTATTATTGGCACCTTTTCGTAGTTCTGAGGCGTACAAATGTTCTGCATCTGACCATTATGATCTGCTGTAACAGAGCATGATCTGGTGCCTGCAAAAGTTAGTGAAGATTCTCCTTCGATTGTGGTTCTGTGAGTTCTTATTGAAATATTTGCATTTTTCCAAATAAATAAATATATAAAGAGAAAATACAATTAATACAATTCTCAAAGACTCATTCTTTTGTCATAAGTCTAAAAAATGTAAACATTTCTGATTCTAAAGTAGTCCAAATGGAATTTTTGATTTGAAGGATCTTCTTGTGGCAAATTTAACACTCCTTCTAATTTATGGTATGCGTTTTCAAAAAGGACACAAAAATCCAAATGTGAGCTCATACTATGAAAGCAAACATTAGCACAAAGTCCCAAATCTTGCCCCTCTCTAGAACTCCTCTCCAGGCTGTCGTAGGATGTTATTTATTAATTTTCCCAGGCTTCAGCTGGGATCTTGGATGCTCAACAGACTGAACAGGTATCCTGAGATGGTATAAAAAAGTTAGAGTGGCAAGTTCCAAACAATTTCCCTAACTCTAACGTTCTGTTTTCATTTTCCAGTTGCTTAAAGTGCACTAGAGGAGAGAAGGCACAAGGGAACTAATAGAAACTATGGGCCTTATTTTGCATTTAGGTAAGATGCCAGGTGTAAATAAGACACATGTACAAATAAGGACAATTTCCCCCACCAACCTGAGCTTACATGCACTCACATGCATTTCTAACCCTGCACATCCCAGCCATTACACAACGCCTTGGCTCCCTACAAACACAACGTGACCCAGGGCTGGAGCTCCAGTAGAGTCAGAAATACCCGAACAAGCTGATTTTCATATTTGTGCCCAAGGACAAAGCTTTTTTGTCTGAAATCTGATTCTCAAGCAGGGTGGGCTGTGCGGGTGCCTCAGGCTCCTTCCCTGCCTGCCGAGGGAAGGGCTGAGGCAAAGGCACAGAAGCAGAAGCTGGAGCTGCTGCTTGATGTTCAGGCTTTGGCTGTCAGCAAGAGGTGCCGGCATGGGAAAGCTGGGAAAGGCTGCTGGGAATGGGGAAAGACGCCTGCATTGGAAAGAAACCCAACAGGATAGACAAGAAAAAGAAAGTTCATGTATCAGTATATGCAGGAGATCGATTTTTTCCCCCCAAGTTAATGTTCTCACCGGGTGAATCCTCTCATTATAGTTCTCAAATTGCTGTGTAAGGATCGCCAGCCTTACACCCTTACACAACAAGTTTTGTAGCAGAGCAAGCAGTGGAAAGGTACACACAATTTTCAACGCAAGAGAAATGCGTGGCCTCAGGCAAGGCAGTCGAGCTCTCTACCTCAGCATCTTTTCAATTGAATAGGCACGCAGTCTTACCTCAAGGGGTGTTTTGGGAGACTTCTTATAAGGTTTTAAACAGTAGCTGAAGGATGGCAACACAGATGTTCAAATATTAGGATTCAGTCTTAGATGAGTACAAACACAGATGCCTCGGGGCTGTGGAGCCCTCGTGTAGTACAGCGCTGGCTCTCTGAGGAGTAAACAAGGTGGGTTTGCTGCTTATTTTCTGTTAATAAGGCAAATACAACAGATCTCTGTCAAATCTGAGTTTGTTTCGATAGTAAAATCTCCAGTTAAGTAAATGCTGATAGATTGAAAAAAAAAACAAAACAGTGCCTGGAAACCTGTAAATAGAGTATTTGAAAATTGGAATGCAAACCCTATTTGATTGCTGGGGCCGAATACCTATAATTAATGTCCTAAAGAGGAAGACAATGGGTTTTCTTAACAGGGGAATAAAAAAACCCCAAAGACTGCTGTGTACTTTTGCACTCTTTATGTACAGTAAGGAAGTCCATTAAAAGAACTACAAATTAATTGTGAGTTGCTATGTAAAGTCTGTGAACCATAGTTTGATTTGCTACAGCTGCTGCAGATCGAGAGCAATTGTAATGAAATCGTTGAGCCCGTAAATTTAAGGACTCTAACACAAAGTACTTCTGACATATTGTGTGAACTGGTTTAACTGATAGAGTGAAATGTAAACGCAGGAGCACGATATAAATAAGTAGATCTGGTGCTACTAGAACCAGTAACAAATTCTAAACATTATAACTATAAAGCAAAATGAAATGTTTAGAAATTTAAAACTGGGGTGGTCCAAGAATTGCCATAACTTAAACCAGGTTTACAAGACTGCCTCCTTCTTCTGATGACAATACACTGAGCCACAGCAGGAATTCTCTCTTTCTTTCTGCCTCTTTCTGACTATGCTTGCAGATCTAAAGAAGGTGAGCAACCCCAAAAGTTGCTGTGTAACCTTCACTGAAGTTAATGAAACCTGTATCTGCAGTAGATTTAGCGCACAGGTAATCATATCTTCATTTATATAATAGAAAAATCTCAAAAGACACTTAAGTAACAACTTCACTTACAATGCTTCATCTGTAAAGCTGTTTTTATGTCACTACTTGTCTGCTGGGCATTGCAGTTCATATCGACACATCAACTTTCAAATTCTGTCATACAGAAATTCTTAAAACAGATGTAGAAGATGAACAAAAGGTCTATATATCATATAGTTGTTAATTCTGTTTTATCTTTGCCTTTGAGGTGAGAATTCATGTCTGCTCCAGTCTCCATTGCAAACTGGCCATGCCTCTCTTACATCATCCGTACAGGAAGGAATGGTTACACCAAACTGCTTGTCAGGTACTGCAGCATCCTGACACCCAGCCGACCCATAAAAAATTCTGTGAGCATGTTAGGTGAGAGTGCTGACAAGACACAACAAGAAAGTGAAAAACCTGATCCAACAGGTGAGTAATCACTCAATAATGTCTTCTGGAATCATAACAAAAGTAGTAGAACCACCACTTGGATAACCCCTCTGACCCTCAGGTGGATATGCTAACTGATAGCAGAAGAATGTTGCCAGATCTTGTTTGTTACAATGAAATAACAGGGAAAAAATAGTAAAACTTGGTCCTCTATGGAATTTTCAGATTAGAAATATTTTCAGTCTTTGCTTTTGTTACCAGGAATTGGATCCCAACCCTGTGTGAAACTAGATGTGTTTATATGTAATGTCTCCAGGACAGGGAAGTATTATTTCTCTTGTTTTATACACATTGAATTCTCTTTGATCCAAGATCAAATTTAGACAATATTCATTGAGCCAAAGAGTTTGACTGAACATGAACCTGTACTTCAAACTAGCCACAAAATTACATGATAAATTAAAGCACTGGAGGAAGAAAAAGAATCTCAATTAAATTACAGTCCTCTTAATTCCAGAGGGACTGAGGTTTGATAGGTAAATATGGAAACATACTGTCCTTGGAACATTGTTATTTGCAGTAACATAACTAACAACAGGTGAATGTCAGTATTACTTGGGACAAAGGTTGGGTGCTTTGGCTAACCTATAAAAAACAGAATAATAATAAATGTTTCTTTCTTCATATGCAGACCTCTTAAAGGATTTCTTCATTGGTTAAACTAAAAACCCAGGCATACCACCGTATCTTATTCCTGAAATCACCTCCATGTGCCTGATTAGGATTAGTATATGGGTCACAGCAATCTGTATGGTTAGTTATGGATGAAAATCAAATTACTGATTTCTCTAGAGGAATGGATTTTTGATTATATTTTTGCTACTAAATAATTACTGAAGACTCTCAAAAGAAAAAAATAAATTACATAGTTAGTTGTTTGTTGAAGATGAGGATGAAATATGGCATGACTTTCCACTGATTTTCTACTGATCAGTGAGCAGGAAATAAAAATGAAAGGGTCAAAAGTCTAATAGTAGGTCATTATGGCTATCAGATATTTCCTATTAACTCAGAATGAAGAATATATTTTATTAAAAGTTAATGATGCCCTTTTTTAGCCCAGATTATCAATGTGAATACTGTTTAGTTCTCTCTTAACATGATTGTGCTTCCAGTTGGTTGCTTATTGTTTCTTCATTATTTAGAAAAGAGACAAAACAAAAAACAAAAAAACTAGTAAAGGAGGAATAATATTTTATGCTTTAAAGGTGCCATTTGCTTGCCTCAGTTCTTAGCTAATAATTTCCCTATGCAAGAGTAAGTGGTTTGGCCATCTTCGGAGACAGCTGTAAACAAAAGTTTCCTTTCCTTGATCAGACACACAAAATTATAACCTACACATTTTCTGTCTGAAGCCTATGACCATCATTTAATGCAGTTATCATCTTAAGGTAAAATGAAAAGCATTTACTAAAAATAAACTATTTTGACCACAAATCAGTTGCAGGTTTTAAAGCTGCAAATGCATTTTTATACAAAATATTTTAAAATCAGCTCCAGTTTTATTGCCTCTAATGGATTCCACATTCCTGCTTGAGCCAGGTGATGCCACTCTCAGTCTGGACACCGGTCCTGGGCTACAATTAGTTTGTATTTTTGCTTAATGTATTAGTGGAAGACATACACCATGACAGGTCCCCAAAGCAGAGAGCTCGTGTATGCTGTGATTTGCATCAGTGGGACATAATCTGCTTTCGGGAATGAACTGGATTTCCTGTGACAGCAATGTGGGTCCAAAGCCTGAAGGAAAGATGAAGGAAATCTGAATACACTCTTCTTGCATTTAACATGGAGCACGCTTGGAAGTGAGCTGTCTGTGTTCAACTTCGTACAGAAAGAGGCTTAGTGGATAACGCTTCTGTGTCACGGTGGTTAAGGCATTAATTCTCCCCTCGGCTTAAAGGCGTTCATAGGTGTATATCCCTCTCTGAATGCCTTTACAGCTGTCAGGCAGCTAATGTTCAGGTGCTGTGATGCTGAGGACTGAAGCACAAATCCCCAGTGTTCTGCAGCAGTTCCTGCTGAGCAGTGGCTGATCTCACGGTAACCATGGGAAGCTTTGGGATGCACAGGAGACCTTGAACCTTTCAAACTCTGTACAAAACCTCCCAAAGGAAGCAGGCCCCAGCGTGGTGGGAACTGAACTGTCTATTTCCCCTGAAGCCATCAGAAATCCCAGCATTAACCAGGTCATATCTTTCAAAGCAGAAAACCACAAAATCCATCACTACGTTTCTAACCACTCTACCGTACACGCACACACCCTGCACCCACAGTGCCTCACAGCAACTAATATCTCTGTGTAGGAGAACTTTTGCTCTGATTGACTGACTGCCCTTTTGTTGGGTGGTAGCTGAAACAAAAAGATCTGGCTCTGCACTCAGAACTTGGGTGTTCTTTACACCACAAATATTTTTTTTTACCCTCTACTTTATTATTATCATGAAGAAAGTCTTTATCATTGGATTTCACTTTTGACATCTGTCTAGACAGATATTTATTTGAACCGCCAACACATTCTTTTAAAGAAAAAGAGAAAAGAAGGAAGAAAAAAAACCCCCGAAATCAAAGACTTTAATACATTTTCTTTATTAAAGATCCAACAACTTCAGCTTTCAAGAAGTCTCTGGACAGGGTATCTAACAGCATTAAGTTAATCCTTTAAATTACACCCTTGAGGAAATGAGAGAGGAGTGTCAATCTATTTTGCAACCAGATAAGGGAATGCTTTATTTCAGGGAAATCTATTGTCTTCCTGTTAAGATAATTTCTATCATTATTAAGGATATACAAGTATTACCCTCATCAGCTGAGATACTGCCCTCTTCATAATCATTTCACATTTTTCCAATGGCAAAATCTCTGGTGAGAGTCATTAGAATAACCACTCAGAAATCCAGTGTTACAGCTGTGTAGTGAAAGTGCAGTAGTATTGCCAGACATGAGAAAGACATCAAAAATTGAATCCTAAGGCTCTGTTGTCTTATACAGAAACTTCATCTACACAAATTTACCCAATTCAAAAGACCAGTAACGAGATAGAGCCTAAACAGGAGGTGAGCAATTATCTGTATGTGAAAGGCTGTCCTCAGGCAAGGGAGGTTCACTCCCTCGCCACAGCTGAGCTGAATTCAAAGTTAGAGGCTGGGGCTGTAAAACAAGGTATCAAGAAAATCAAGGCAAGCATCATGGCAGCAGGATGAATGAGACAGCGGACTGGCTGGCTCAGGATGTGGTCAGACCTATGTTATTTGAGGCATTTTTAACTAGGCTACCCTGCCCTGCTGGGGAGGTGTACCGGATGATGTATTAGTTGTTTTCCATCCCTAAATGCCATGATCTTATAAATGTTGTGGCTCAAGACCATGTCTATTTTGAATTTACAAAACCACTTTGTGTGTAGTGGGCAAGGCAAGGATTAGAGAGCCAATTAATTAGACCAGTACAAGACTATTTATATAGGGACTTTGTACACTGGGTGAGGACACAGTGAAAACCACATCTCTCTGTAGGGATTCTCTGAATCATAATTTGTGTTTATATGTGACCATCTTCCTCCAAGACCAAAGAAGGGCACGACCCAAAAGGCAAAGTCACCACAGACTGTAGTTTAGTCTGCTATGACTTCCCTGCTCTAACACAAAGCACATGTGTAGTCCCTAAAATAGAAAAGTTAAAGTAGACAAAACTAGAAGGACAGACAAATTATGGTTGCCTGGGGGAATCCCTGATTTACAGTGCAGCAAGTTATACAGTCTGGTGTTGCTGTGCTAGTTGATGCGCAGCATAATTACCACAGTAGTTGCTACAATAAAGTTTTAAAAA
>VWZG01006760.1:1927999-1945811 GCA_013396735.1 Grallaria varia | reverse complement strand
TCTCCTCTCCTCTCCCATTCCAGGCAGTGCCTTTCTCATTTTCCCCATCCAACACACACCGGCCACAGGAATGAAAGGTTTGGGCCCTTTTCCCCCAATTTTTTTTCTCACCACATTGATGACTACAGCATGATGAAAAAAACCAAGTGCTTCTGTTTGATCAAACAATAGTTTTACTTCTACATGTTAAAAGAAGACACCAGCAGAGCCCAGGACAGATGGGCAGACAGACTTGAATACAATTCGATTAAAAAAAACCAAACAAATATATACAACAAGACGTAAATCTACACACACAAAAAGTCTTGATATCACCTACCGGTTACTGCCAATGTGAAAGATCACTGGAACTCAAGCATATTATATTTGGTAGGATAAAACCAAAACTGGGATGAAACAGCAAATTGCACATTAAATCTTCAGAGCACCAAAAACTTGACATTTTCCTCTAAAATCCAGCTGAGCCTGTCCTGAGAAAGGACTTACATATAAATGTACTTAAATATAAATGGGATGATATTGGCTGTGAGTTTCTTCTGATCATTTATTTCAAAGCTTTTCATGCAAGCACATTGACAGAAATGTGAAAAGAAAGTGAAGTGTTAGGGTATTATTAAATGGAGAATTGAATTTCAGATTTATTATCTGCAAATGTCACATTGTTAATTGTCAGTTACATAAACTAATAAACAGAAAAGGTTCAGTCAATTTAAAATGCAAATGTAACCCTTTGTTATTTGTTCATTAGACTCTTCCCAAAATATTTTACATACATTTTTTCTACTATATATTTCATATGTATATGCTCATTATGATTTTATTTATACATGTCATTACTCCTGCTGATTAACAACAAAAACACTGGAATTTACTAACTTTAGCAGTGCCCCTACCTGACATTAAAAGAAGTGTAAGGACAACTTGCAGCTCCTTAATAATGCTGTTTTGTCATAGCAAATACAATCATCTACTTGTTCTCATGATGCCAGATGCAGTTAGGCTGTATTCTTGCAGAATGGTGTTGGTCAGCTGGAGCTATTTCAACATCTCTGCAATCCTGTCTGTAATTTATACATGGTACACACAAGGCTCCCACCAGGTGGCAATAATACTCTTCATTCTTTAAAGCATTTGCTATTATTTTAGATGGTAGAAATGTATGTTATGTACTAATTAGAAAGAAAAAAATGTGATTTATAATACAGTGGTAGTAAATTATTTTCCTGAACTCTCATGGTACAAACATTCACAAAAAGTCATTTTTAACTGGAAACACACAGCAACATGCTGGGCAATAACCACTGTTGGGTTCTTAATAGTTCTTTCAATATAAATACAGGTAACATATTCCACTTGGTTCCTAAGAAATTGAAATCATTTAAATTTGCCTTTTGATGAAACTGCAAAGAGCAGACACTGTGAAATGCTAATTTACTAGTGGGAGCTTAAACCTCACAGAAGTTTCACCATTTTAGCTCACATTGAGACTGATCAATTTTACACCTTCAGCTACAAAATAAATGCTCTTTCCAGGTTTAATCCAAATGTATTTCTGTAAGTGCTGTATGACTGGGTTCCTATCCTGTATTTCTATTCCTATCCTGTATTTCTGAAAGAGAAAAGACCTGCACACATGCACTGTAAGACTCCTATTTGCCAGAAGTGGTGGACTTGCTGTGCACACTCATTTTTCAGATGCTCTGCACGTGGTCAGCAATGTTTGTACAACACAGTACAAAGACCTGCAGAGTTGTGCACCTGCTTAGGCCTGCAGTACAATTTCTCCACATTCTCAGGAATTCCAGATTTATTGAAGCTGACATAGAGTTACTGGTCTGACAGCATCCATAAAGTCCTTGACAAGTAAGCTGCACAAGTTTTTTTTACGTGAAATCCTATATCAGAAAGAAAAGGGGATGAAGAACTCTAAATTACTTTTCACAGCGAAAAAAAAAAAGAAAAAACAAGAAAAATTAAGTGCATGCTATCGGAATTTCAAGTCCATGCATGTCCTGCACTCTTACGTATGTCCATATCTAGATATATTAATACTTTGCATCTACAAGACATGGAGGACATACTCAAATAGTAGATACATGCTTGAATTTTATCCTTCCTTCACACTATTCAGCCAACTATTCCAATGAAAATGAAGGGTTTTTCCTTCCACCATCCTTCTTCAGGAATGGTGCTCAAAAAGCACATGAGGCAGCCTTAGTTGACTGCCACTAGGGGTGGAATGTCAGTAGCAAAACCTGCTCTAGCATGAGATGTAATTCATAAGGAACACGCTGCCCCAGCATGGGTCCCCTGTGGGGCCACAGGTCATAACTCTTTCATATGGCTGTCTCCTTTTAACCACCTAAAAATGACTGTTTCTAAAACAATTCTGTTCTTTCCAGCTCCCAACTGTTAAGCTGTTGTTGTTTGAGCCCACAGGCTGAAATCCGCCCCACATTTATTTGTTCACAATTCTTGTTTGCAAGACTCTTGGTCTGAAATTATTGCTGGTTCCTTGATTTCTTTACACAGCCCTAGTTTAAGGCAGATTAACACATTAACACTGGAAAAAGTTCTACGTCTCGAGCAGGCCGGGACATGTGGTATTCATCTAGACACTTAGGCAGTCAAATGTCAGACTGACTCCCTGTATGCACACTGCAGTGAGCACAGCAGGGATGTCATCTTGAATATGCCACCTCTCAGGTTCCAGACCATTTTGCAGATGTATGACAGTATTTGTCTCCTTCCCAAAGTATTTCAGTATTTCCCCTCTTCCAAGAATTTTCTAGCACAATATTTTGTTGCTCATTTCAAATCAAAACACATAGAAAACTAACATACAGTGGGGAGGGGGGAAATCCTAAGTCTCACCTTAGATAACAACTACATAGAAGAATTATGAATATTTTTAAAATCACTTTATTTCTCCAGAAATGGTACTTCTTGATCAAAATCTGTTGCTAGAGATCAAGCACTATTTGGTGGAATGAGAAAACCAGCAAGAGAAGCCCACAAGAAGAATTGGTAGGAAGCTGGGTAGACTTTCCTAGAATGGAAGATGGAAAGGCAACTGGTAAGAAAGATATCTGTGTTTTGTTGTTTCAGAACAGTTTCTAGACATTTTTCAGTTAAAAAATGCTTTATGATTAGGACAATATTTGATAACTGCTTGCCAATTTAATTTCCCCAGAAGAAATCAAGCTGTTCAGTTGGTGAGGTAAATCATGGCTGATTCACTATAGACTGCACCTTGGGTCCAGTTATAAAAGCAGGAAAAAGAAGCCACATTGATGGACATACGCTATTTGAACTCACAGTTCTGAACAACTGGACATTGACAAACCAATCAGCCTGAGAAAAGATTTCTGATACTTTAAACAGGCATAAGCTTATGTTAGACATATGAAGTCTTTTAAATGATCCCAAGATTCTTTTCTCCTTGTTCTGAACAGCCTGCCATGAACTCACAGGAAGGCTCTCAGAAAGCTTAAAATTTATTAAAAGCTTTTGTAATCTTAAATATGATTTATTAATAACAAAAGAGAACATTTATCACAGAAAAATTACTTAGCTCCATTCAGTATTTACAGATGAAACTGAAAGGGCACAAGAGTAATGTCTGTATTTTCAGACTCTTTAAAAGAATTTCTAAATAAGAGCTACAACATTTGTTTCCAGCTCAAAATGTTCATTTCTAGAACTGAATAAAAGTGCTTAGCTTGAGGAACGAGATGATGGTAAAAGAAAATTTTCCTTGTTGACTCCTAATTGCATTCCTTCTCAGTAGTACAAACGTGAAAAAAAATAGTCCACAGTTTCTATTAAAAGTGTTACATCAGTAATTGGGTTACAGTTTTGTTACTCTTTAAATTGTTGCTTTAAATTTTTACTCTAAATTCTTGCTCTTCAGAGCAACAGTGAATTCTGGATAATGGTAGGAGAAGTTAGAGGAGAAGGGACTTCACTTTTTCATCCATTAATGATTTAAATGTATAAACACAAAATCATCACGATCAACATAAAAACAGAATCAGTAAGACTATCAATAGCAAAAATGTGAGGTTCAGAACAAGAGAGACTGATCTGTGAGTTAAATAAATCATTACAGCCCTACTTTTGCCATTACATTTAGCTACGACTGCCTATGCTGAAGCTGAGGTTGACATAACTGGAGTATCTTCTGCTACATGAAATGAAAACAGCACTGCACAACCATGGTTTGCCAGCCAGCCATTGGTGTCCTGTTTGTACAGCAGTCATCTCTGAGGACTGAGGAAGAAACATTCCTTGCATTTTCATGTGAAGCACAGCATCAGCAGAATAATTCTGCATCCACAGGGTGTTCTCTAGACCTAGTGCCGTGGGATAGAGGAATTACTTCACTGTAATTACTAAAAAGATTAATGTGTTTAGTTGTTCATGAAAAATGTCTTCCCCTGAATAATATTTACCAGGGACTGTCCCTCAATACTCAGAAAGCTCTTTCAAAAATTGTCTCAAAGGCTAAACACAAAAAGTAATTTTTTTGTGGTTTTAAATTCTCAAGGCCAGACATCCATGCATGAATGCTCCTGTTCTGGCACAGGATTTCAGGGTTTCAAATTGCCACTGAAGATACAGAAAGAAACTATTGCCTTTTGAATTAGTGTGCTTCCGTAGGTCTGTACTACTGGTGTTCTTTAATCCATACCCCTTAATGTTATTATCCATCTTCTAATTCTTTTTTTTTTTTCCTCTCAGAAGTGCTATGTTCAGTCAATCTATTTCCAATATACTGAGACAAAGCACCAAATGCATCTTTACAGTTACAGATTCCTCTCCATAGAGAAAAAGATGCATAATTACACATTCTGTTTTGTAAGCATTAATTTGCCTTTTACATAGTTTTTGTATGCATGTCTAAAACCATTCTAGTCATACTTTCCAGATAGATACAGCATTGGATTAGAAAGTTACACAGGAGGTTTGATAGCCCACATTCCAAAGTTGTAAAAAACACCTACAAAAATACTTATCTCCACTTAGGAAGCCTGGAATCTAGAAATGACATGCATTACCATTTTAATTCTTTTTTCTTTAAGCATGTTGATTTTTAAAATCCTTCCTTTAATATTTTCTTTGTTGAATTTCTCCTTATGCAGTTACGATTTTCTGGCTTTGACGAGATAAATACCAACAATGAAGATTTGATATGTGTCCAGCAGTGATGAAGGATTGGCATTGTAATGCCAGGGTTTTTTTTAACATTGAACAGAAATACATCTATATGTTTTAAAGGAATCATGTCAGTGTACCTAGACATATTTATAAAAATGCCAGCATTAAAACAAAGTATGGGAATAATAACCAAAGCTTAAAAAGTGAAGTGTTGCAAAAGAGTAAGATCTTGCACATTGGGAGGAATAACCACACCAACCAGTACAGGCTAGGGGTCGGCCATCTGAAAAGCAGCTTTGCAGCATAAGGCCTGGGGACTGTGCTGGGCAACAAGACTGTGAAAGGCCAAAAAGTTGGGACCAGAGCATCTCTCATGTGAGAAGACGCTGGGAGAGCTGGAGCTACTTGGTCTGGAGAAGAGAAGGGGATCTTATCAATGTTTGTAAATATCGGATGAGAGGATGTAAAGAAGCCAGGCTCTTCACAGTGGCATTCAAGAGGCAATGGGCACAAACTGAAATACTGGAGGTTCCTCCTGGAAGTCTCTCAACTCTTTTAAGTTACTGAATTTAGCCAGTACTGAATTGATGCTACTGAAAGCAATGGGGTCTAAATGCTAGCAGCTTGATATACATGGATAGATGTGACCTACAGGATAGATATTGTAATGAATGAGTTAACTTTGTTCATAAAATCGTAAGAAAAGAAGATTTCATCTGCTTATCTAAAAGTCACAAGAATGTGAAGAGACCCCTGCTTATCGAAGGCCATGGGTATTCAGTTAAAATAAACTTCACATCCTGGTGATTTCCATGTGAGAGGGGGACGTCTCCCACCTCAAGACAATTAGGGTAATACTTACATCCTGACAATTGACACTTGAAGGAAAACATCCATCACCTAACAAAAACTCCAAGAGGCAATTTACGACCGCCTGGTAACTGTCAACAAGGACACATACACAATGCGGAGATAACTAGATCACGTACACAAGAGTTAAAAATTGTATAAATATAGAGATTTTTCCTCAGTATGGTGCAGATTTTGGCAGAGCACAGTCTCTCCAAGCTGCCCAGCGCTGTTTTGCTCTCTTATCGCTTGCTAATAAATTCAATCTTTGATTTAATACAAATTGGCTCTTCCAATTTGTCACGAGTGTCTATAACAGATATCGTGTATATGATTGCATGAAATGCACTGCCAAGTTAGTCTTTTTAGCCTACATAAGGTATAAAAAAATTACTTCAGTGTTATCACAGAAGTTCTGTGAAGTACTGCTTTCTTACAAGGTGCTCTTTCATTATGAAGAGACCTGAAAAAACTCAAACACAAACTCAAAACCATTTATATGTCCAACAAGTAGGTCATTGTTTCATTACTCTGGTTAGATGAAAACAACACAGAACAGTGAAGACTGAAAGAATTTAGTAAAGCTGGAAGCTAATTTCCACTAAATAACAAGTAATTCATACCCATTATTTGCTGAAAAGGTTTATAAGAAGACTACTTTTAAAACTTCAGGCAAATCCTGATTCCGCAGATAAGAAGGCTTTTTAATGTGATGGACACACGAACACTTCAGGTATTGTGTAACATTACAAAATCTGTGATATATTAAACACTAGCAAAAAAACATTAAAAAATTCACCTAATGTTCTTCCTTAAGCACTTACTTGTACTTATATCTGTCCCCTTTAAATTGTTTGTACTAAGAATACAGAATTTAGCATTAAAGGCTACAGTAGTGACTTTCTGTATTACTTCTCCCCCCTCAAAGAAAGCCACCAAAACCCCACAAATCAAACAGCTATGCAGAACAATGATTTCTTAACCAAAAATTAATAAGATAAAAATGCCAAAGACCAAAGAAGTTAGGATGCAAGTAAATGCAAAACTACAGGATATATGACCTAAAAGGTCAAGAGTAGGTTGAAGAGTATGATTGTGGTCTCCTAATATCAGCCCTCTTACCTCTGTATTCCTAATATCTTTTACCTTAGGTGCATGCACATCTAAGCAAATGCTTACAAATCCCCATCAAGGTACAATCAGCTGTCTGGCTTTTAACATGGGCCATCCATTGCTCTCCACTGGTAAATGCAGTAATAATGTATCAGTCACGAGTACAGCAAGAGATACACTTCTGAGATACACTTCCTGTTAACACTGTTCCTGATGAACAAATAAATCATGTCATTCTGGCTTTTGTAGAAAGGTACACTCATGTATTTTCAACATGGGACAGAATCTGCAGTTCCCTGTTTGCATTTCCCTAGTTTTCCCAATATATTAAACAGAAGATACAATTATATTCTGTATTGAATTCAGAATTTAAATGTACTTTTTATTGAAGGAGATTACCTAGTTTTCTGAATGGAAGTAGAATTTGTCAACACATCTTAAAGCAAACAAAATACAACATTTCATGCAGCTCACTACTGAGGATTGTCTTCAGTCAGTCTCTTGCTGACTTCTCTAACTGCAAAGGAAACTATTGAAAAGAATCACTATATGATTACAAAAACACAGAACTGGAAGAGATTCAAACCCATTTCTCTAGTACTTCTCTCCCTATACTACTGCAGGATCCATTTCTTTGCTGGAATTGATTCAGGAAAGAGTAAATAAAATGACTCCTCACATTCAAAGACCATCTGCTACAGTTCTTCACTTATTTTACCATTACAATTGCTCCAATAGATTGAAAAAAGCACAAAAAAACCTGAACCAAAACAAACAAAAAACCCAAACAACCCAAGATAGAATTTAATACAGAATGTTGCATTTTATGCAGCTAATCTGTTATCTAGGATAGGTCAGTAACAGGATGGATCAAGAAGCTAAAGAGGGACAAAGAATGACTGGCTGTGTAGCAGTACATTGGGGATTACAGCAGATGAAAAAATGATAAATCAAGAATATCTTTCTATTTCAGATAAAGTGCCATCAAGGCATGTAAGGCATGCAAGAGGTAATCCTTTCACTACTCAGGATTGTAAGGCCACAGCTGCCACACTTCAAAACCCAGGTCCAAGAGGCAAATTGCATGGATGAAGTCTAGCAGAGAGCAGTGAGTGGTCAAAAACCTAGACGGAATTTAGGAAGAAGGTGAGAAAATAAGTCTTTTAGCCTTGGCAAAGAAGATACTTAAAAAATATGCAAAATCTTATGAAAAGAGAATGCTTTTAGTGCTCAGGGGGGATAGAGCAGGTAGTAATAACTTGCAGCATAAGGGATTTCAATTGGCTAATAAAACTTTACAAGAACACTGTAGCAGGCCATCTGTGCAACCACCATCAGAGGATTTTTTTTAAGAGGAGGCAATACAAACTGCTATAAGAAATGTCTAGGTATTAATAATAGTACTTCAGAGAACAAGATCGTTCAGAGGTTCTATGAACTTTTCATGCAGCTTTGAGATTTTTATCAACATTCCTTTATTCTTCAGATGTAATTAGTTTCTCAGCTTACCACACTTTGTGACCTACTCTTCTTTTAAAGAAGGTTTTAGAAGCTTCAGAATGTTGATATGTGTTCAATTCCACTTGAATGTTGAGATATATCACTTTTTAAATGTATGCTATTTAGTATATTCCCTTTATACTTCCTACCTCTAATAATCTCACTAAGTTAACCCACAGAGGTTTTTCTGCCGGACACAGCTGAGCCCACTGATCAGACAGACTTATTTTGTTAAGAGCCAAATTTAGATGCCCAATCAGCATAATGCTTCACTTGCTCAAAACCTTGCTTAGCTGACACAACGGTTGACAATATTCACAGTTAGCAAATGAAAAGCCAGTAATACATTTGTCTGTAAATTTGTTGTGCTTTTATTGACAAACATATGTGAATCATTGCATTACTTGAGCTTCATGCAACAGAGATCTGCTCTTTACACATGATCAAGGTGTCATCTGGTTTTAAGATAAAACTTTCCATAGCAGAGTGGGCAAAAGAAGCAAATCTTCAAGAAAACCTTGAGGCAGGGGATAGAAAAAAAAAAAAAAGGACCAATTTAATTCTTAAGTTAGACTCCCTTTAGTTATCTCAACCTCAACTTTTTCAGTAGAGTGAGAGGGGGCAGGGAAGGATGTAGCCATTTTTTAAAGTTGTGTGTTGTGGTTTAAGCTCAGCTGGCAACCAAGCCCCACACAGCCACTCACCCACCAGCAGGATCGGGGAGAAAATCGGAAGGGTAGGTGCTGGAAAACTCGTGGGTTGAGATAAAGACAATTTAATAGGAAAAGCAAAAGCCACGCACACAAGCAAAGCAAAACAAGTAATTAATTCACTGCTTCCCACTGCTTCAGCCATCTCCAGGAGAGCAGCGCCCCAGCACGCGGAACAGTGACTTGGGATGACAAACACCATCACTCCAAACGCCCCCCTATTCCTCCTTCTTTCCCCCACTTCATATACTGAGCATGATGTCACATGGTCTGGAATATCCCTTTGGTCACCTGTCCTGGCTGTGTCCCCCAACTTCCTTGCCAGCGTGGCAGTGTGGAAAGCAGAAAAGGCCCTGGCTCTGTGCAAGCCCTGCTCAGCAATAACAAAAGCATCTCTTCATTATGAACCCTTGGATTTGTGTTCAGCACAAATCCAAAACACAGCCCCATACCAGCCACTGTGAAGGAAATTAACTCTACCCCATCTGAAACCAGCACATCTGTCAAGACTAAGAAAGATCATTTCATTAAAATACAATTTGAGATTCACAAAAATTTTTAGGCTATAAATTTTTAACACACCTAATCTTTCCTTTGGGCCATTCTCAAAGTCTTTAGAATATGCTAAGATTTTTTATGGTTAGGGCCCAAGCCACTTGAAATGATCCATGAAAGAACGCGGTCTAATAGGGAAAGTTACCTAAATAATTCAATACTGGTTATAGCCTTTGATAGGTACAAGAGGAAGAGAAAATTCCTTTGGATGTTTCATTTCATTTTCACTTTAGGCAAGAGAGAATTTCTTTTCTGAGCAGAGAAATGCTTTGCATTACACTGCCTCAAGTCTGGCACCATAAGGCGTTTTATATACACTATGCCTGATACATTTCACTTAAGCAAAGGGGGTTTCTGTGGAGGATAGGCTGGCTAAATTCCAAATACACTTTGTACTGACATCTGAAATAAAAAAAATAAGCTAGGGAAATAATGCAGAAATTCTGAGCACCTTCAGGGTACTTTACCAGGTTTACCTGTCTGTATCAGATTAAAGGGATTTCATACATTGAGCTCAGGACTATCAACAAACAGTGTTCTATTTGCTTCTTTTTTTCCCATGCAACCTCCTTAGAAGAGCTTTTGGAGACTGGAAAGACTGCAATGAGAGATAATTTATTTACACACAGTATCTGCAGCATAAATTTGTCACCTCGGCAGCCCCCTCTTTTGGAAATAAATCAAGGAACATCACCAAAGGAAGAGCCACGGAGGAAAAAGTCTGTGTTACAAAGAGCCAGCTCTCAAAGCCTGCATGGAGACTGATCCTCCAGAAGCAGCATAGCCATCAGTCCACTGGGCTATGAACTCACCAGCTCATACAGTGTGAGCTTAGAGGTCTCAGCAGTTAGGTCACCAACATTGCTGGCTACCCTTTCCTCCATTAGACATTCTTTATACCTTCTCATACCTTAATTTACTGATACCTTCTGCTGTCATGTTCCCACTAGATCTGTTTGATCCCACTACTATATTGCTAGGGCAAAATAACAACAGACTGAGCCTTTTCCAAGTTTTTACGTGTATAGTACCATCTCATGAGAGTACTCACAAGCAACATTTTCATAGTGTTGCTCTTTAACTGAACCTGCAATACACAGTTTAATTAAATTTTGTTTGACATGCATCCATGTTTTTTTCTTAGTCTTTATTTGTAATGATAGTGGCAATCTCCACCAGCATATATTGCAGTTGGACTAGAGGATTAGTGTAGGTCCCTTCCAACTGAACTGTTATATTCTATTCTCAAAGATAATTTTCTGAAGTCATCTAAAGAAAAGAGGGGGAGAAAATTACTTATAAAGCTCACTAAACCTTGTCTGAAGACATAAGAAAATACAAAAGCCCTCCATGTTATTTGGACAGAAGTCTATGTTTACACAATCTTAATTACTCCAGTTGCTACTGAACACTCAGCAGTGTACTTTAAGACAATAATTGATTTTGTACCTTTTCTAAGGACAAACATTGTAAAGACAGAGCTAATGTCATTAAACCTGACTAAACTTTTTTTTGGTAGCCTGTTCTATTGAATGTAGGTGGAATTACCTTTAAAGTGGTAGAAGGAGATCAAAACTGTATGGAAAAGGAATCAAAACTTTTTGTTGTTCCAATTAGATTAATTATACCTGATACAATTAATTTGTAAACCTGAGAAATGTTTTTGGTTTCCTCTGTTGCACATTAGCCTGTCACTTAACAGAGATTAAATATACTTTTATTAAGTACATAAGCACCCAGATTCTGCACCACCAGAAATTTATACATAGCTAGGAAAAACTTTAGTTATTTTGCTTCTGAGCATTTAAAAGAATACACAGGAATACAGGAAGAATTTTGGTATCTTTGCTGACTGTGTTAGTGCAACGCTGGGATGAGTAATGAAAGGGTCCATTTCATCTTCCACAAGGTGTAATTACTGATTCCAGTATGTTCTCCTCTGGTTAGCAACTGGTCATATCCAGTTTCTGCCTCTCAAGAAAAGACCACATTCAGGTTTCGAAGTCCTACACTGTCCTTGAAGTGAGAAACAGCAGACTCAGAGATCTGTGCTCAGATACACCCTAGTCTCCAAAGATAAAGAAATACTTGGATCCTCTTTAATAGGGAAAAGGGGAAGAAATTTCTCAGACTGTCTCTTAATTCCCTTTTCATCCTTTCTTTCTTGACAAAGATGAACTATATGAGAGCAACCTTTTTTCATTCTGTAAGAAAGATACATCTGGGGGAATTCCTAAATATTCCCCCCCCAAAACCTTGCAGTTTTCCGTGTGACAGCAGTAAAATATTTCTTGATTTTGTGTACTGGCTGAAGATTTACATCAATGTGCATAACAGAAGCTGTGGTATTTCTTAAAGAGCATTTCCAACTAGCTGCTATCCTTTGAAATTATGCATAACCTTGTATTAGGTCCTGAACCTGCAGTTTTGAATACATAGATACAAGAAAAGTACATCTACTTCCTAAACACATAAGCACATAATAGTCAATCTGATTAAAGTTTGATATTAACTGGAAGATCAATAAAGCATATTTTAATTTCTTTTTTCCTTTGCACATAACATTTCTATAACAGCAAGGATACAACTCAGAGTTGACAAACTTAGATATTACCGATACAATATTATAAGATCTTGTCTGTGGAAAGTTAGGGTGGCCATTAAACAACTCATCCTTAAATAGAAAGAGTAAGAATCATGAAGAGAAAAATAGATCCACCAAAATCTCATGGTTTTAACAGCCTTTTTTATCAGCTTTGTTCCAACAAAGCTCTGAATAGCTCAATGCATCATGTACTAAAGCAAGTGTGAGAGAGCCATGGGCACACGTCCTCAGAGAATTCCTTTTAAGAGTATAACGGCTGTTATTTTTACCCTTTTAATCCCTAGCCACTCCTTATTACAGCTAATCATCTCAACATATGCGTTAAAGAGGGCTATGCAGGTAGCACAAGAAATCAATTGCCATCCAAAGCCCAGTGGTTACTTCTATGGCAGCATCTTTGACCAAACATGGGTTAATATATTGTGAATCTTCAGTTTTTCCGTTCTTTACAGCATGAGTCAAATGCTTTACTCCCATATTCCACAGCATAGTCATTAACATCATCTATTTATATTGTCATTTTTAATTTGATATGTGACTGCACAGCAAGGCAGCTTTTAACCAAGTCAGCTGTACATAAAGCCTATAATAAATCCTAATTTCAGAGTGTATATTCCCAGAAGACACTTCCCCCTCTATTAAGGAATAAGTGACTTCTCTAAAACAGGTGCAAGGAAAATAAGAAGTGCATGCATATCTGCTCAGGCACATGCTGACACACAAAAGAAAGGAATATTGTACAGTCTACCCGACCCAATACAGAAATGTAACTCAGGATTTTAAAAACTACCTAGTTCAATTCTTAACTGCAGTCTGATTCCTTTGTCTGCTATTTATATCCTTGCATGGTAATTATTCCCTATTAGAGCATGTGATTGTAACACATGCTATTTCTGGATATTCTACCAACACCCAGCTAAGGCAGAACCCATCAAGAGGGTGAAAGAGAGGGGGCGAACATCTCTAAGGACATACACTACAACTTGTTCTATTGATATTTCTACCACTTAGAAAAGTTTTGATTGTGACAAAATACCCATTGTAGAAAGAATTTGTAGGATGCAGTAAGGGCTGTCAGCAGGTGTAGGGAGGCTTTACCCCTGGCCAGACTGAACAGTGTTCCCCACCAGTTACAGTCCCACCTTACGAGCTGTGGACACCAGAACCAGTTTCTCTTTTGGTTCAGCAGACACATTCTGTGTTTTAAAATTCAGCAGCACGGTAGACGATTTTTTGTGTGTGTGTTGATGCCACTGTCAATTTTGTACATGACTGCACAGCAAGACTAATTCTCTTGGGGTATGTAAGAGGCACCTCTGCTCCAGGGCCAAGGTAGCCTTGCCAGAGATTCATCCATGACACAGAGAGGGAGCTCAGGCATTCCATACACAGACACTTAGCAGCCAGTTCTCTGAACAAAACACGTCTCAGCTACAGAAATTTGGGTCAGCTTTTTCCAGCAATCTTTAATCTGAATAAATAGTGGTCGGCTTTTGGGTTGGTTTTTTGTTTGTTTGTTTGTTGGTTTGGTTTGGTTTTTTAATTAAATGAATATGGCAACATTAGAGTTTTTAATGAAAATCCACTGCAAGTTTCACAATGCTGCAATAACCTAGAAGAATAAGCCTCATTCCATTTCAATGACTCTGAATCTCCCAGGCTTTCTGAGAAAGATGTCTTGAATCCAGCTCTTCTAGAAAAATCATTCCCATAAAAGATCACACCCAAATCCTTTAAAGTGCATAATTACAGTCAGTCTACTTAATGTTCCCCCTAAAAGTCATTTTTCCTTGCCTGTCCTGACCATTAATAATAATCAGTGCTGAGCAGTAAGAAGTTTTAAATATAGCCATATATTGTACATAATTGTTGTGCTGTTGCTATGCACTATTATATAGTTGCCTGCAGATGGCTGCACTTCAATGGGAAGAAACCAGAGTGTGCAAAAGAAAATAAATCTGTTCTTAGATGTGTTTTTCTGATTTCTAAATAATAATAGCAACAACATCAACAAATACAAAAATTATGAATGTACTGCCCTTACATTTACAGCAGCAAATATTCTGGTCCCCTAAATCAGTTTCAAAAGTGCTCTAGGATCCTTTTTTTTCCACAAAATAATATAAAAGTTTAAAACATTGCAATTATTCAGAGTTGAAGATTTAAAAACTCACACTTTGAGTTTTAACTGAGCAGGAGTACCACGTCTGTTTACAGCAGGTTTTTAATATGGTTAAAAGGCAAATTTAGAGCAAGGATTCTGATATTCTTCAGCTATTCTGAAGGCTTAAATATCTTTACAATGAGTATATCAATATTAAAAATTGATTAACTTTTCAATTACAGCCTGTTCTTGAAATTTTATTTTGCTTTCTACTTAATATAGTTACTGCAGCATGACTACAATAAAATGAAAGTACCTATGATTTTAAATTGCATAGTCGTAAAGTTACAAAAAGGTTTTTAATGCATTTTTAAAGTGTTACTTCAAAGAGTCAGTTTTATTCCTCCTGAACTAAATGAAGAATTTGCATTGATTTTAAGGAACCCAGAACAGAGCTGAATATTTTCTTGTTGATATATCATATAGAAATTTTTAGATTCAATATTTCAATCTGCTTTGCTAATCACTAAAGCAGAGTTAGGAAGCGGGTAATGCACTAGCCAAACAATATGTAATAATTTATCAGCCAATAGCTGGGCAAAATGTTTGTCTTCCTTCACAAGCATCTTCTGTATGTCACAACTGTGCACGCCATGTGTGTTGTTCAGAAGCTTCCCACATCAGCAGGGACACCACAGTTACCAGGATATATCAGGATTAACTTCTGGCTGACCCACAGAATTCCTGTGTGAACTTGGGCAGGGCCCAGTAATTTTCTTCCAGTAAGGTAAAACACTGCTGGAAATAAACAAGCAAACAAAAACCAGACCAGATTATAAATCATTACTTTCACTTAATATTCTGTCTCTTGGATATTCCATGTCCACTAGCAGCATTATTTCTTTGGGGATGGGACCATCTTTACAGTACATCTGTGCAGTGCAGACACTGGAATGGGTCTCTCAGTTTCCAGACGTTAGCGAGTATCAAACCCCACACTCACAAAAAGATGCTCTAGGGTTCATGAAGTGATGGTTGCTTTCCAGCTGAAGGAAAAAGCAGCTATAGAGCCATGTCTGACAGGAAGCTAATATTTTTGACTGTGCAGACAAGATGATCACCTAACCTGACTTTTAAATGAAGCCAAATTTAGGTTAGTTAAAAAAAAAAAGCTCAAACACTCGTATTAATGAAAAATACAGAGAAAGAAAGTGCTAGCTAAGTTATAAAATTCACATTCTTATTTATTTTCAAGTACTTTCAAGCAAAAAATATTTAATGCGAAAATAATTTGCATGTAGCAACCCTATGAACCATCCCATTATAAGAAAATCCTATACATAACATCCTGCCTTCCTGCCTTTCTTCAGCACACAACACTGCATCCTTGCACAGGACATAAAACTAATACAAAGCCATCCATATATAATTTAAGAGCTCCAATTTACTCTCTCCCTGACCAGAGCCACAACTTAGACCCCAAATTCCTATTCCTAGTCCTATTAAGAACAGCTAGATAGCAGCTAAAGCATAACAAGCTGCTCATTATGGTTTCATTAATTCAGACTTGGAACACAGCCACTAATAAATGTGTTGGCATTTTTGAAGAGCATAAATATCAAGCATTTATACCTGAAATTGTCTTGGAAAATAGAACAAATTAACTATATGAAGTAATTAACCCCAACTGGGACATTCAGTTCTCATTGATTTTAAAATCAAAAGCAGAATTTTCTCTACAGAGGAGGAACCTGTAGAGCTTTTCTGGCTACAAGAACTCCTTTAGCTTCTGTTGAAAATGCATCCCTTTGGAAGGAGATTTGTTTAAATGTTTCCCCACACAGCCCAGCAATGCATGTTCCCTTTTAGTCTCAAATGGTGTTTCTGACTGTTTAATCCCCTTTACTGTTAAAATGTGTGTTCCACTCAAATTTGGGTTTGAAGCATTCAGTGTGGCCAGCAATACTGTTAGTTTTATCCACAAGATTGAAGCGTTCCCTTCTCAGATTTCTGTCCCTGTAATGCTGCCCAGAGCTGTCTCTCTGATGAACCCCGTAAACCCATTTCTTTGGGCATATTTCAAGGCTGATACATGTTTCTTGTATTTGTGGTTCCTCTTTCAAATCTATTTTTCCATAGCAATCTTGTCTTACTGAACTAAGTACAAACCTAGCACTCCAGCAGCAACAACAACAAAACCAAAAACCAAATCGAAGGGTAAACCTGCTTATTTTCTCCTCGATTCTGGGCCTATTTGCACAAATACTGCATAAGCCATCAACGTAACAGCGAGCCAACCATGATGACCGTTCCCACTCTCTAAGGTCTTGGTATTGGCTAACAGAAATACAGTTCTAATGCATTCCCCGGGTCAGTCACTGAATGTGCATCAACGGATTCATGGTCGTGAACAGAAATGTGGTCGTTTTCATAAAGGTGTGTTCACAGCCGATGCACGTCGGCACAGAGGAGTCAGTCTGGTTTGAAACCCACGGCAAAGCCTGGGCCGGGCGCCTGAGGCTGCTTTTCTGTTCCGTTCCGACAAAATAGCGAGGTTTTAAATGGCATTAGGGTTTACAGGCGTCTGACACGGACAGTGAGCACGAGCGAGCTAATCTGGCAACTCTGTCTAATTCTTGTGCGCGACGGTCGCAAAAAATTCCAGGGCGCATCCACCTCGGCGCTCCACGCCGGACCTGCCCCGCACCTGCCGAGCTGGGAGGGCGAGCCAGGGGACACCGCACACCCCGCGGGGCGGGATAACCCTGCGGGGCGAGCGTCCCGGAGCAGGAACCGCCGGGGCCGGGCTCCCGAGCATCCCCAGCATCCCCAGCATCCCCAGCATCCCGAGCACCTCGAGCGGCGGCGGGGCGGGGCTGCGGGAGGGGCCGTGGGCCGCCGCCCCCGAGGGCGGGCCGCCGGTGACAGCTGGGAAGGGCCCGGCNGGGAGGGAGGGACGGATGGCTAGATGGATGGATGCATGCATAGCTAGATGGATGGAGGATGCTGTCGCGCTCGGAGACTTTGGTCGTGCGAGGTGCCTGGTGGGGGGAAAAGTGCATCCCGGGGCGGGGCGAGGCCGTGCCCCTCTCCGCTCGCCCGTCCGTGCCGGTGACCCGACGGGCGAGGAAGCCCCGGGAAGGGCGGCCGGTCCTTGGCGGGGCTGGGCGCTGGCCGCGCCCAGGCGGGGCGAGGCGGCTCCTGCCCGCAGAGGGG